>CM046373.1:27786453-27818899 GCA_025413025.1 Ficus hispida
AGCTTTATTGGTTCCTCTCAGTTTCCTTTAACTTATTTCTTTCTTGATTTTTTAAAAAAAAATTTTTTATTGAAGTTTCACCTCTACAATTAGACCCCAGTGCCTACCAGATTTTAACTTCTTGTGAGGCTGTATCGCGTCTTTCTTCCGGCGTCTGTCTCCGTTGGTTGTTCTTCATTTTTACAAGTTGGTGGAAGGTGGTCATTTTTATTATTATCTTCGACCTCGTTCTGACAGGGATATTTTGTAAATCATTACTACCATGTTCATGCTCGCTGTTGCGAAATGGCAGTTGTTATCAGTGGTCACTAGTTCGTCGACATAAAAGATATATCAATCATTTTCAAATACTAAAAGGAAAGAAAAAGAACACATAATACTAATGAATAAAATATATATATATATATATATATTAATAGTTTTATGAAGAACAACTTTTAGATTTTATAAAATGAAATAATTTTTTTTTGTTTCTTTCAAAAAATATTATTTCTATTTATGGTTAGTATGGTGTATGTTTTTTTAATTATTTTATAGAAAAAGAATACTTTTATTTAATTATAAGTATGTGGGAGTATAATCGTTTTTAATGAGTTTTAAGGTAATTTTATTGTAAAGTAAAAGTGTAATAAGAATTTTTAGTAATTTTGTGAGTGTATTGATTAATATTGTGGATGCAAAAAAAAAAAAATCTAAAAAAAAAAAATTGTAGAAACGTCTTAAATAGACATACTTATTTTTTTTTAACTCTTACTGAATTTTTGACTTTTTGAACTTACCTAATTTGAGTAGACAAAATAAAACTATTATAGTAGAGACAATAATGTTGTTTTTAATAGGTAATATACAAATCACCCTAAAATTTAATTTGTCTTGTACTAAAGTTTCTTACCATGTACAATATAGTTACAAATGTCGTTTGTTTCTAAAAGTTTGCTGAATTTATGAACAAAACAGCATGTTTTTGTACAAAAAATTATCTGGTCGTTTATTCTCATGTAAAATTACGAGCGGTCTCTTTAGCAAGGGCTCCCTAAAATTTATTTATTATTTTTCTAAGGAAGTTTATAGTTTGATTTGTGTTATAAAGTTTCAAGCTTGTTCTCAATATAACTACGTAATGCCATTTGTATGTAAAACATTCCAATTTCTTCTTATAATTTTTCTGAATTTGAAGCTGAGAGATATAAACTCAAACTCTTCACTTAATAGTAGAATCACGTGTAGTTTTTCCTTATAATTGATTTGCCGTTCTTTCACTTCCATCGTCATTTTACATTGAAACGGGACATTAGTACACAAAATTTCTTTAAACCTAAGAGCACAATTTCTAACAATTGGCACGTTTATAAATTATCATGCATGTAGTAAAAGTGTCATGGCTCACGGAGAACTTAGAAGATTTATCCTTTCTTGAGGAGAAGATACAAACCAGACAAATATATCAATACAAATTAGCCATTTTAATTACTATTTTTTTTTTTGCCCTTTTGGAACAAGAACAACTTTTATGTTTCCATGAAACATCATTAAAATGTAGAATTAAAACTCCTCTTTTGTAACCGAGTATAAACAAAATTTCCCTTTTTTTTTGATAAATACATAACAGTTTTACATTACGTCTAAACATGTTCTATATGGTTGCGGCAATTTATTTTTATCCGTACGTTATTTTTCTTGTTGAATTTAAAAGCTGGTTAATTTAGTGACTAGAGATTTGTAAACTCATTTAATCCCAAGTCTTAAGTACCACAGGTAAAGATTCAAACGGATCTTTAATATCTTAAAATTGCATAAAAAGATAATGAGATTTCATTGATAAGATTATGTTTTTAAACCGTCAGGTTTATATTATAAACTATCAGTTTTCTATATATAAATTATGTTTTTTTATTCAATTTTGAGTAGAATCTGATATTAAAAAAGTATATTAGCATGGATGATGAAACATCCAAATGATAATGCTTTAAGGGCCAGTTGTCATTAAAACCCATTCGATAATTACAATTAAAGAATCCTCCATTTCTTAGTTTAGTTATCAGTGATATGATTGTAGCTTAATGGCGAATTCATTAAAGACTATAATATTATTATAAAGAAAAGGTGTGGTTCAAATAAACCCATTAAAAATTTTTTTTTTGTGGATAATTTGGACAATTTGGCATCCAAATATAATCACCACATTTTAGTTGAGAAATCATTCTCCATGGCCCAAGGAAGAAAAGAAGAGCCAGTGGGGAATTGCTTTTAAAAAATAATAAACAATAAACAATAAATTAAAAAAAAAGGTCTTTTTCTTCTTGGAGTGATTTGTTATTATTATTTCTTTTAGGACATACTGCGGAGGTGAGGCAAGAAATAAACTTTTCTTAGGAGGTGTTTAGTGGAATAGTTTAAGTTGAGATTTTTAAGTTTAAATAGTAAATTTTTTTGAATTTTTTTTGAATTTTCAGAAAAGACAAAAAATTTTTGAGAAAAAGACAAAAACTTTTTAGAAAAAAGACAAAAAAAGTTTGAATTAGGTAATTTGGATGGTTATGCCAAACTCCCCTTAGCATAAAAGACTATAAAAAAACCAAAAAAAAAAGAGAGAGAGAGAGAGAAAGGGTAGTGGATAAAACTTAGGTGGTTAGTCTTTTTCTGCCCATCTTTTTTAAATAAATAGTTTAATTATTTATTTTTTTTATCATGTTCATGATTATCTATTAGTGATATATTTGTTTTAAATCAATAATATATAATGAATAGATCAATTCAATATTAATTATTAATATTATTAATTGACGATCAAATCTTTCCTTTGTTCCCCTACAATCATAAGTAGAAAATAAAAATTAATGAGAAAAACAATAAAAAGATATTATTGAAAAAAAAATACAAATGAAATCTAGAAGTGGATATAGCAGGAGGTGGCAGGGGCCAAGGGGGCCCTGGTCCACGATGTCGATTGGGCAGCTGACAGCCTCCTCGTCCGCCCACAGTATAAATATATAAATATATATATATATATATATTTTTTTTTTAATTTTTGGTCTCTCTCTCGGCGCTTGCATTTTCGTATTTGTTTTGGATCGACCTTAAATTTTTCTTCATATATTCATCCCTCTTCTCCTGTATCCTCTCTGGGTCTGAACTCTAACCCCCATTTTATCTTCAAAATCCTTTCCTCAGACCAAAAATATTTCTGTGTATTAACCACAATTCTTTGATTCATAAATTTCCTTCCTTAGATCTGAACAGCCTCCAATTTTTACTGGGTTATTTTCAGAATCTTCTTTTTCAATCAAAACCTGTAATGGGTCATCATCTGTTCATAAGATACTGAGATCCGGACGCCGGAATCTGCAAATAACACAGTCCCCCTCTTCTGGGTCTCGTCAAAATCAACATTTTTTCTTTTTGGGCTCCTTAATTTTCCCCAAAAAAATGGTGACAGTGAATCTGGGATTGCTCCATTACGTGTTGGACCATGTTTACGGCGCGTTCGTGCACAGAACGAAGCTGAGCCCGCCGTTCTTCTCGCGGGGATGGGGCGGGTCGAAGCTCGAGCTTCTAGAGAGAATGATTCAGCAACTCTTCCCGGACATGGCTGGCAAGAACTGGCCTCCCACTTCGATCCAACCCACTTGGAGAACCATTTGGGAGAGCAGAACGACTTCTCTCAGAGAAGGGGTTTTCAGAACTCCTTGTGGCGACCAGCTTTTAGGTGCATTGCCTCCTGAGAGTCACATTGCCAGAGTCGCCTTTCTCACCCCTAAAGGTGTGCCTCCTCAGAAGATGGCCTGCGTTGTTCATCTTGCAGGTGTGTGTGTGTGTGTGTGTGTCTATATATATACACATTGACTCCATACCATATTGATGAGAAATTTGTTATTATTTTGTTGATTTTAGCATTTGTTTTGGCTTTCTGAAATAGTCTTTGTTAAGGTTAATAATGGATTTGGTGTTCAGGGCAGTTTTTGCCCCTAGTTGTTAGGGAAATAGTTTTGTAGAGTTCGAGAATTGAGTATTTATTTATTTTTTTTCCAAAATAAAACTTTGATCATATAGCGCAATGTAGCATGCAAATCATTAGCTTTAATTGCTGGGAGATGGGTTTCAAAAAAGTTTCGATTTTCTTGATACTTGAGGGAATACTGGGATTCGATTTGGTCATATAGCCCAATGTTGCATGCAAATCATTAGCTTTGATTGCTGGGAGACGGGTTTCGAAAAAGATTCGATTTTCTTGATACTTGAGGGAATACTGATATAGTTTTGCATTTATGAGAGTTTAGTGTTTTTTCTCTCTGCCCTGCTAATTTATCCCAGTGTAGTTTACAGAGTCAATAATTTTGATTGGTGAGAAAGAATTGGGCTTTAGATATTGGAAGTTGAGTAGTATATATTATGCTTAAAAGTTTACTTCGTTAAGCGTTTTTTAAGTAATTGAATCTGTAATATGCTTGTCTTATCGGTTGTCTCACACCACTTACCCGTGCCTCCACCGTCCAACCTTTGAGCTTTCCTCCTTGGGGTGCACCGTTTTGCAAAGAATATCTGACACTGTAGTCAGTAGGATATTTGTGGTGAATGGTAGTGGAGTGCCATGTGTGTAGCGTGGTAAAACATCTCGTATTTCTAGGTGACTGTGTACGACCTGGATATGCTACTAGGATCTGAATGCGGTTATACCTCATAAGGTGTTAGGATCATTCCGCTATTCTGGCCCTAAGCGGATTCCTCATGCATTCCAAAAGGATTCCCTAGACATGCGAAAATGTACATTGGAATATAAGACCATTTGGGTTCATAAATGCGACTTGTACTTATTTTTATTTCAAGCATGAAGCCTAGTGATTTACCTTGATCGTTTGGTCGCTCTACTATCTATCTCAAGCGTATTGTCGAGATGGGATCTACCTTGAGCTTGTGGTTCCGTCTCTACCTCTAGTGCTTGGTCCTATGTGGATTTGGATTTGCATGTATGAATCCAGTTGTCCAGTACACCAATGTACATTTCAAAATATCAAATGAATCCTGCCTGCCCTGACACCCTCTGGAGTACAATCATATTTGTTCCTTGCGGTGGGTCTGTGCCCAAGGACTTGCTTCACTATTGTAATTATGTTTCACCACCCCACACACACGTTGCACTCTACTACCAGCACACCAACTTAGTTAATTATGGACTTCGCATGTTTTATGGTTTAATTGCCATTAAGTTTATGGTGAGATGAAGTTTTTCATCATTTACCTCTTTCAAAGGTTTCAAATTCCAATATTTTATTATAATTAAAAACTAGAATTCCCCTTCTTTTCAATTATTCATCAAGTGACCACATTTAGGACACCATTACTTTGGTAGTTTTTCTTGTTATCAGTATGTCATTGACTTACTAATTGTAAGCATACCTCTATTTGGATAGAAATGAGCAAGTGTGAGGCCTCCTGTTTGGCAGGTTAAAGAGTACTTTTTTTTTTGTTTTGTTGGGGGGGGGGGGGGGGGGGTGTGGTGGTTAGCGGGCATGATAATGATGTAACTGATTTCTTTTTACGTTGTTTAAAATTGCTATGAAGGGAAGTCGTAACTGAGAGTACTCTTCGGTTTGTCTTGTGAAATAATGAAATATTCGTGAAACATCCCTATTATTACTTGCAAAGTTGGAGAACTTATTGCGAGCGGATTTACATAACATGTTAGAGGATATTATCCTCGAAAATTTAATGGAAGTATGACACCTATCACCTCACTTCTATCTGCAGGAACTGGGGATCATACTTTTGAGCGGAGGTTGCGTCTTGGAGGACCACTACTAAAGGAAAATATTGCAACTATGGTGCTCGAGAGGTACAACTCATTTCCGCAAGTGTCTATGTTGAAACCCAAAACTTTTTCCCGATTACTCAGTCTACGCCTTTTTACTAAGGTAAAATATGCACTACAGCCCTTTCTATGGACAAAGACGTCCTATGCTGCAGCGTGGTGCGAAACTATTGTGTGTTAGTGACTTGCTTTTGTTAGGAAGCGCAACCATTGAAGAAGCCCGTAGTCTGTTATATTGGTTAGACTCGGAAGCAGGGTTTGGCAAGATGGGCATTTGTGGACTTAGCATGGGTAAGAATTGTTTGGATCACTTGTTAGATCTTGTAGCTTAAGAAGAAATGCATCCTATCTATCGTTTAGAAACTTTTCTTCTTTAAAAACTAGATCATTTTGTTTGTGTCAACCAAGTACTCAAGAGTTGCAAAACTAATCTACCAATGCTCGCTTTCGAGATGGGAAAGTTTTCTTTTGGTCCGAAAATTAATACTTTGATATAATTTAGGAGGAGTTCATGCTGCAATGGTTGGCTCACTTCACCCCACTCCTGTTGCAACCCTTCCTTTCCTCTCTCCACACTCCGCCGTTGTGGCATTCTGTGAGGGGATACTAAAGCATGCCACTGCATGGGAGGCACTGAGAGAGGAACTTGCAGCACAGAAGGCTGCAATGACTCTCGAGGAGGTTAGAGAACGGATGCGGAATGTTTTGTCTCTCACAGATGTCACACGCTTTCCTGTCCCTAAAAATCCCAATGCTGTAATATTTGTTGCCGCAACTGTAAGTAACTGTGTATTTTGACTTTGAATAACCGACCGTACAGCTTCTACTTTTCTCTTCCCATCGTAATGCATTTGTGCCCCCTTTTAACCATATAGTGAAGAATTTTTTGAGCCCTTTTTCTCAGAAAGGAGATTAATTACTTTGTATTTTCATTTTAAATAGTGTCCGTCTTATTTTACCTTCTGTTTTATGATCTAAATAACCTTTTTGACGAGTTCTTTCTAGGTGTTCACTTTTATTGCATTCATGGTTCAGGATGATGGGTACATTCCCAAACACTCAGTGCTGGAGCTTCAAAAGGCTTGGCCAGGTTCAGAAGTGCGGTGGGTGACTGGCGGCCATGTCTCGTCCTTCCTTCTTCACAATGGCGAGTTTCGCAGAGCCATTGTTGACGGGCTTGATAGATTACAATGGAAGGAGTGTCCATTATGACAGTGGCTCCACATGAGACACAGATTGCACATTTGTTTGTTATGGTAAATCTTGTTTACCTCTGATCCTCTCACAAACTTTGTTCAGTGGTTTTCTAACATCTTAGAACACCCCATTAAAAAAAATAATGGAAAAAAAAGAAGGAAAGAAGAAATGGGTTTTCATATGTTTGGTATTTATTGTATGTACTTTTATATCATCATGGATGCCATTACGGAGAAAAAAAAAAGGAAAAAAAAAAAAAAAGAAAGAATTAATCTCAGTTCAAAGAGATTGAAAACAAATCTGATGATTGGATGATCTTCATTGTTCAACTTTGATTGTGCTTTTTGTTAGACAAGTTGAAAGCACGCACATGGGCTTTGTCACAACCTTTTCAGTAGTCAAGATTTATAAGAAATTATTTAGATGCACGATGTATATATTTTTAACAAATGATATTGTGGATTTTAATAAATAATAATAATTCAAGATTGGGCTTGGTTGAACTTTCTCAACATTTGGGTTTGTAATAAAATTTTGGAAATTGGGTTTGGTTATAACTTTTTAAATATACATGGATTTGTAATAAATTTAGAAAATATTGGGGTAACAATTCCTTATAATAAAAGATTTAATGACACGTTAAAAAACTTACTAGAAGACAAAATAATTTGACCATAAGTTTGATAGTGAAATATGAGAGGGTGAATGGTTAAGAAACTTATATTTTTAATATGAAAAATACTAAGGACATCAATTGTAATCCTAAATTTTAAATAATAATTTATGTTACATGTGAGTTGTTTTTTTTTTTTTATTAATAAGTATTTAAAGTATAATTATATTTATCAATAAGAATATGACATATGAGTTAATATTTAAAAAGTTGGGATTGAAGTTAATGTCTCTAGTATCACTCTTTTAATGTGGTTAAAGAATAGATTTGCGAAGATAAATTTGGCTCACTTCCGCATGTCTGATTGTTCATGTTTTTGATATGGATCCGTTGATTAATAAAAAAAAGTTTCAAAGCACACACCTTACCCACCTTTTCTTTAGCTATTTCTTTGGAAATAAAAGGTTACATTTTAAAGTTTTTGTCTAAACACAAAAATTAAATCCTTAAAAAGAAAAATAAACTAAAGAAATACTCTAAAAAATTACAATAAAAAATAAAAAAAGAAGAATATTCCACAAGTCCTTTGTGTACAAAGTCTCGATATTCTTTGGGTAAAGTCCAATTACAAGGTTTGAGATGACCCGAAAGCACTTGATCATAATCAATATTATAAAACCTACTTGGATATTGAGCCTTTATATGATTCTTTGCAATGTCTACTTGATAAAACTCCCAAACATAAGGAAATTGGTAAATCTTAATTTAGCTAGAGTCATTCATATATGTGTGGAAACATATATATATAAATAATATATATATATATATATATTTAACATGCATCTATTTTGTTTGCTTAATTTGTGCTCGAGCTGGATGGTGAAAAATTAGTATCGGATTTTGTCGGGAGATAGATCTAGAACAATTTACCTATCCTAATAAAAAAAAAAAAATTGGTTTAAACGATTATGTATTAAGAGCTAAATTAGCTAAAGAGATGAGTAGATATAGAGTAGTACCATATATACCAATTTAATCCCTACTTTTTAAATACCAACTCATATGTCATATTTTTATTAGTAGATGCAATTAATTGATATGTCAATGCCTTAACCACTTACTAATAAAAGAACGATAATCATATACCACATAAATTGATACTCAAAAATTAAAATTAGAGTTGGTGTCCCTATCATTTTTTTATAGACAGGCCATGTCTTTTTTTAGGCAGACTTGAGTGGGAGTCCCTCGACCGTGATGGTACAAATTAAACACATGAAAGCAACCCACGTTATTGCGTGGACTTTTAAAGTCAATCCCGCAGGCACGTATATATTACTTTGATCGTTTTACTATTATAATTTTGCTATTATTTCTTCCAGCTGTTCTTATTGTTTGTTTGTTTGTTTTTTTAATCATAAATTATGTCTAGTCGCACAAACTTATACTCCAAATAAGAGTTCTTCCAAAAAAACTTAAAAAATTATAGCTACAAATCACATATTTAGTTTTAGTTATAGATACATAAATTATTATTACGATAATAAACTATGCTACATTACATGCTTTGTTGTAGTGGCTGATGTTGTAAAGAGGTCTAATTTATTGAAGAAGCGATGCCCTTTTCTTTTCAAAGCTTGTTTATTATATCTGGCTTTTCCATTTTTGAATATGAATGTATTATCTATATATAAAATTAGTTGTATAGTATATGTGTAATGTTTACTTGTTCACTGAAAACATTAAGACAATGGTACTATGGTTTTGGGTACTGTGTTCATGTACCAAAAAAAAAAAAAAAAAAAATATATATATATATATATATATTTCCAATCAAAGTTTTGGCTTTGACCTATTACTTTCTTATGAAATTTTGATTCCGTATTTACAGTATAACCAGGAAGGACAAAAAAAAAAAAAAAAAAAAACCTCTTATACGACGGGGTTAGAGTAAGAAGCTGCAACAATAAGAGAATTCATGATAACAATTAACGACGACAACAACAACAACAACGAAATTAATAACAAAAGAGAAATTGATCATCAAGATCATGATGAGAATGATGATGAAATTATTGGCACCTCCTCAATTTCCAATGAAGATGATCGCATGTTTAATATGATTTTTAATAGTGATTCTTCAAAATATGTAAAAACACTGAAAAGGCAGCAGAAACTAATGTTGTATTTTAATTCCCATAAAACTCCACCTACTAATCATCTAGGCCTGGCAAACTCCACCCACAATCACCCTCCTTTTAGGGTCCAATGTTCTTCTCGGCCACACTTCCAATTGGATACAGACTCTAATATCATTTATAACGACCCATGTCTCCATTTGGTATGAATATTGTCCGCTTTGGGCCTTATGCCCGTACAATTTTACTCTTGAGCTCAATCTCAAAAGGCTCATATCATTATAAGGTAGTCTCTTTACTTATGAATCACCATGTGTATTCATTTCCAAGTGAAGTGGGACTGTACAATTTACCTTTTTCCTTGTATGAATTGATGACTGTCACATTTTTGCTCTAACAATCCTAAGCCCGATGACAGTAACCATGTAGTAAACGTGAATATCACCCACTAAGAAAGTTCTCAGAGAATATTGGAGGGGGTCATATCGGTCTCACTTTAAACCTAGTCTCCTTAGATAGAACTTCCACAGACTGTACGTGTCCACAAAACCACACCACAAACCTAACACTCTGATACCACTTATTAGGAAAATAGGATCTCAAAACCACCCGTAAGAGTCAGCAAACAATAGAAATATCAACAATTATAGAGAAATAGATGTGAAAGTAATCACTCTCACCACAACACAATAATTTTTGTGAACAACTCCAAAAACAAAACAAAACAAAACAAAACAAAACAAAACCATAGGGCTCAGAAAGAAATCCACTATCTAAAAAATTTTTACAATCACACAAACTTTTTCTTTCACTACCACGATTCCAATACACCCAGTCTTTCCAAGGATACACTAACTCACAACTTTCTATACTAAAAAATATGAGAGACAGGAAAGGAATTTAACTAGAGTTAAAATTTAATGCTTGAAATGCTTTTCATTGCGGCAACTAAAAGCTACACCTTGGGTTTCTTATATAACTTTTTAGAACGGTCCCTTTTATTAAGCCAAAATCTTAACAGAAATACCTAAGATTTTAAAGAATTTTAGCTGTTACAAGCCGAATCAATTAGTCAGGCCACTGCAAACTTTATGTATGTCGTTCTTGAAGAAGAAAACTTGGAGGCTTGATGCTTTTAAACAAGAATATTAAGTTTGGTCCATGTCTATAGTAGCAATAGCTTCAAGACAATTTTTTTTTCTTTCTTTCTTTTCCGTATCTTTTTTTATTTTATTTTTTATTTTTTACAAATGGGAAGCTTCGGCTCAAGAACATGCACTCTTTTTTCTTCCTTGGATTTTCTTTATAGCTGGTTTTGAGGTTTTTCCTTACGAGATTTTAACTAGGCAATCTTTTTCACAATTAAGTATTAGATCTTGTGGTTATCAACTATCCCATGCTTTATTTGGGATATTTTTTTAAAATGTTTTTAATTGTATTTATACTTTGTTTAAGGTTGTCTCTATAATTGTTTAAGGTTGTATCTATGAAATTCATTTTGGATCTGCCTTCTGTTTTCTTAGTACAGTTTTGTTATCGTTTTAGGAAACCTGTCTTTGTAAATTAACCTGCTTTCATTCCATGTCCTTCCTAAGTTAAATTAGATTAAACTAAATTCAGGAATCGCGGTTGCATATTAAATTAGATTCCTTTCTCGAAGAAAACCTGTTTAGTCAGCTAAATAATTAAATTGTTGTCTTTCTCCTCACTTAAAAAAAAAAAAAAAAAAAAAGGAAGAAACAAACTAATGCACAAGCTACAATAAGTATAGAGTTTTATTTTTTTTATTTTTTATTTTTTATTTTTTTTGCGAAGATGCTACACAGTATAGAGAAGGAAAAGCATAATAAGAATAACGGTAGTAAACGTATTGACTCATGAAACAATTTAACAAGCACATAATATATATATATACAAAGCCACGTATATATATATATATATAAATATTTATATATCCTTGCTCTTCTTCTTCTTGTTCTCTGTTTCTTCTTCTTCGTGTTGTTGTTGTCTGGTCCGTTAACAATGGAGGAAGAGATAGAATCTGGAAATAATTCCAAACCCGAGCCGCTCATCACTGCAAACGACGATCATAAAGACAAGAATGTTGATCATGATCAACACACGATGAAGAACAAGTCTGCAAATGATGAAGAAGTCCAAGTACGACATCAAGATGAGCATCAAGACGGCCTTACAAGTTCCCAGATTGTGACAACCGATTCGATACGCGACGATCTCTCGGCTGTCACAAGAAATCACACAACTAAAAAAAGAAAAAAGGATTAATTCTGATTCTGATTCTGATTCTGATGTTGATCTGAGGAGGAAGAGGAAGAAGAAAGTAATGAAAAAGAAGTAAAAGATAAATTAGAAGAAGAAGAACAAGACGAAGAGCATCCGGGGAATTTCGAGAGAGGAGGAGTACTACAAGAAGGAGAAAAGAAGACAAAAGATGAATTTGGTTGTGGTGAAGATTCGTCGTCGGTGTTACAAAATTTTCTAATTGCAATTTTGATGGTGATTCTGGGAATTCCATCTTCTGGGATGTTCATTAATTAGTTTTCTTCCCTTTTTTTTTTTTTTTTGGTAATTTCTTTTGGAACTTTGTTTTCGGGTGTTGATTTTGTTGATGCAAAAGCATGACTCTGGGGCCTAAAAGAAACTCCAAACTCGATATATTTTTTTCTTTTCTTCTTCCGATCTTTAGGGGGTGTATTGCAGATTGATGTAATTTCTCTTGATTCATTTGGTATAAACTTTTTCCGTCACAGTCTATATATTCTTCAATCTCATTTGGGAAATAGAAGTCAAACCGTTTTGTGTTAAAATTTAAGCTCATTCTTGGGGAATAAGTATTCTCCTTTAGCAAGGAAAAAAATAAAAGAAAAGAACCTAACTGACCTTAGTCTCATTTTACGATGCCACATTAGTGTTTTCCTCCGCCCTTCCATTTTATCAAACGGTCCCGCAACATTAATTTGGTAAGATCGTATGCCGTAAGCTAGAACATTTCTCTTTTTAAAGAGAACATAATAAGTCATGAATATTGAGTATGTATATGCCGTTAGGTTTAAGTACAATTGATGAGAAGGGTTCTTTCATGATTCATTTGGATTATACATGTAGTTGGTGTTATATTCTAATATAATGTATTTATTCCAGTATGCATTTTGGATATTCTTTTTAATCATTGGATTTAAATAAAATATGCATTTGGATTATTAGATTTAAATATATAGTTATTTTAATATGCATTTATTATTTGATATAGTGATTGATAAAAATAAATATAAAAAGGAAATGATGAATAATAAATGAGTTGATGCATTATTTAAATGAAAGTGTATTAAAATACAATTTATGAAAAAAAAAAAGAAAAATTATATTGTATAGGAGCTTAATGTTTGATTCAAACAAAACATTAAGTTCTGAACTCGAAATTTAGGTTACGTGGGGTCTATATGAAAAAAAAAAAAGAAGTAAATTGTTAGGTTAATTCATAAACTTTTAACTTTATACAACTTTATTCTCTAAAATTGTTTTCATAGTTGGAATATATCTAAACTATTAAAACGTTGTTATAATAATTATTTACATTAATTTTTAAACAGTATCTATTAGTTAGCATAACGTTTTGACTAAATTATTAATGAATCTATTTAAAATTAATATAAATGACTATTGTAGTAATTTTTTAATAGTTTGGGATCTTTTTTATTCTTTTTTTTTTATTGTTAGAATGATGATAAATTATTAAAAATGTTATTATGGTAGATTTTTCTATAAATTTTAGACGGAATTAGTATCATTTTTTTTACTAAATAATTAATATATTTTATTTAAAAATTAGTAAAAAAAATACTATTATAATAATATTTTGAGTGTGAGGAGTGTATCGTTCGTCTTCACGCTCTTTCACGTGATCTTTCTCATGCTTTTGCGCTGTTACCTTACAAAAGCAGTAGAATCTCATCTTTCTCTGACTAGGCATCAAATCAAAGCAATGCTAGTGACTGGTTGCTTTCCAACTTTTCGACCATGTTTGGTTTTCACACTGCACAAGAATAAGCGCGAAATATTTCCTTATCCTTCGTTTGTCCACTAACTCCTAATCAAGAAATATTTCCAAGTCCTTCTAAATTGTCGCAGCTAAAATAGTGTTGTCAAATTATGAAGTTTTTGTGCTCGATTGACGGTTTGAAATTAATTTCTACCAGTAATTACATGTATGCTTTTTTCCCTATCCTCCTTTTTAACTTCGATTCCATCCTTTCTTTTGCTTTTACAATTTTCAACCCATATATTTCAATTTTCATCTCAGTAGATTTTTTTTACTACCCTCATTTTTAATTCTTTCGTAGATTCATGTTGTTTTATTTTGAGACAAAAATGAAAAATCAGTTTTGAGTTGAAAGTCGTTTTTGCTTTGGTTTCAAAATGACATCTGGATGTGGGATAAAAATCTCATTCTGAAAATGAAATACTTTTTGAAATGGTATTTTTATGATGTTGAAAACAATCATTAAAAAAAAAAATGGTTTTCTAACAAATCTAATAAGACCTTGATATCCAAAGCATATTAAATAAGATATATATGGATGGGAGTTGTTTTTTGTTTCATTATAAACAAATTAAAAAAAAATCGTCTTAATTAGAGATGAGATCGAAAAATGACATTTTAAGAGGTTGTATGGGGGGACAATTGGAGACGGAGTTTTGAAGATATTTTGATTAGAATTAAGTTAAATTTTGAAAATGTGTATTTGATTGAAAAAATTGCTTGGAGTAAAAAAATATAAAAACTTGAAATATTTAAGAAAAAAATATCAATATGAATTTTATTTCATTTTTCTTGAAATTGCATATAATTTTTTTAAAGTCATCTCATTTTAACTTGAAATTATAAAGTCGTGGACTTTCAAAGTTTGAATTGAATTTATTATAAACATCTACAAAAGTTTCATTGAAAACCCAAAACTCCCTCAAATGCATGTTTGGAAACCCAAACGATAAAACACCATGTGGAGACATCCCCCAAACACCTGCTAAAACTCATCAGTAGAAGAAAAAGAAACTTTTGGATCACAAGATTGAATTTTTTTCTCACATTTTTTTGGGAGGATAACACTGATGCCGATAGATTTACTTCATGTTGGATCATATATCTTCGTGGACAGAGATATTTCTAGGATTTTATTTATCTTTTGAATAGGAAAGATATGGTTCCTTTACCTCACAATCGCTTTCAAGTTAGGATGTGGATTTGACTGTTGTTTGTTTGTTATGTTTGGTTGCAACACAAGTATGTACATTCTGGTTTTCCTTTCTTGATTTTTTCTATTAGGTTTCACCAAAAAGATTTTTACAATGAGGTCTATTTCATAATAATGTAACATTCAAATGACACTCAAATTCTTCTCACTCTTGACTACATCAGTTGGTTTTTTCACTAATAGTTTCCCTTACGTGTGGTTATTATTTATTTTAATTTTGACATTTGTTAAAAATATGACCGAGGGTTTAGCATAAGATGAGGTTGTTAGAGGGTACGTACTTACCTAATTAAGATGGACTAATCTCCCCTATTCTTTATCACCAATTTCATAAAAAAAATAAAAAAAATAAAAAAATGTAAAATATAGATCTTTTGATACAAAGACGACAGTTTCAAAAACAAAATCTACTCTGAAGGGTACTTTTCACACCCTATTATAGAGATCTACAACCCCAAAAGAGCCGTTCACATGCCAAAGAATCTCTGATGATTTGACCACACACAATTTCTTTTATTTTTTATTTTTTATTTTTTTTTTTCAGCTTTCTTCAGCACTTTATATAAATAATTCAATCCACAAATTAATGCTCTAAATAAAATCTTACTACTAGCAACTCTTCACGAGCGGAGCACCGCACAAGCACCAGTTTTGGAAAAACGCCGAGTATCCGAACCTCTGCAGCTTCCTTCCGACGGGAATCTTCCCACACAGCCTGTTGTAACTCACGTTCAGCTTCTGCAGATTCAGTGCGGCGAGCCCCACCGGAAGACTCCCCGTGATCCTGTTGTGGTTTAGATCCAACCACGTTAAACTCTTCGGGAACTCCACCCTCGACAGGTCGAACTCCAAATAGTTCCTTGACAAGTCCACCCCTAGTGTCGTTTTCCTTGGACTGAACAAAAACGACACGTCGCCTTCGAGCTCGTTCCGTGAAAGGTTTATGGAGATGAAGTCCTTCTTCCCCAACGAGGCCGGCACTTTCCCGGAGAGCTGGTTGTGAGACAGATCGAGATAGAACTCGTGCCCTAGAAACAATCACGAAGTCAGAAAATTTTTATAGAGAGACTAATAAGTACAGTAAAATGTAATTAAACTGATGTAATTTATTGTACATATAACTACACATGCATAAGTTAAAAAAAAAAAATTACTTTCATCTATATCCCATGAATTTAACATCATTTTCACTTTGTATTTTGAATTTTAAAAACTCTTTATTTACCGACTAAACTTTGGATTGAACCTAACTTTTTAGATTTTATCAAAATTTTAGTTAAAAATGAAACAAAAAATAAGAGAATTAATATTACTATAAGTTCATTTTATTAGGATTTTTGCTAAAACCCAAAAAAAAAAAAAAAGATCATAATGATTACACTTAATTCAATTTTTTTAGTTAGTTTGTAATTGACATTTAGATAAAGAGATAAAGACTAATTTCAGAATTCAAAGTATGAAAGGAAAGTTTTAAAAATTCAGTAGATAAAATTAGAATGAACCTAAAATTCAGGATATAGATCATAAGAATTAAAAAAAAAAAAAGGTTAAGCCTGTTAGGCCTATGTTTGTTGGCTTCGTCCATGCCTTGAAATTCTCCGAAAGAGTCCGGGATAGGTCCGGTGAGCTTGTTCTGGCCCAAGTGAAGCGAGTTGAGGCTCGGCAGGCCAGAGAGCGAGCTCGGGATCAGTCCAGTGAGGCCGTTAAAGGAGAGGTCGAGGGACAGGAGGCTCGTCAGCTGGCTAAGGAACCCCGGGACCGGGCCTGAGACGTTGGTCCAGCTGATGCTGAGGTAGCTGAGCCTGTTGAGCTTGCCTATGGCGGGTGGGATTGGGCCTCTGAGGTTTTCGTGCCTAATGAGGACTAGGGTTTCAAGGTAAGGGAGCTCGCCGATCTGCTGTGGGATTTCGCCGGAGAGGCCGCCGGAGACGGTGAGGGAGTTGATGCGGTGGGAGGTGTCGTCGCACTTGACGCAGTAGTATGATCTGCAGCAGTCAGACTGTGGGTCCCACGAGGAGAGGACGTGGGGGTTGTTGAAGGCTTGCTTTATTTGGAGAAGGACTTTCTTGTCCTGAGGATTGCAGAGCTCGGAGAGAGAGGAATGGAAAATGGTGGAGAAGAGAATGGTGGAGATAAGGAAGAGTTTGGAGACAAATTGGGAATCCATTTTTAGTTAGAAATAATGTGATGTAGTAGTGACTATTGGATTTATATAGGAAGTTTTTTTTTTTTTTTTTTTTTTTTAACGTGAAAAATGTTATAGAATTAGAGGATATGGTGGAGTTATATGCATGTTAATGACAGTGTTAAGGTGGAAAACCGACTTGTGAGTACGTACGGAAAAAGTGGTACTATTGGCATGTGATAATGTACCGGCACGTCTATGGTCATTACCGCTGGAAGAAGTGAAAGTACTACAGTATAGAGTACCAGTGTTATTGGCACGTGATATACTGAGCATGTAGGTACATGATCCACCAATGGGGTATTTTTTGGACCACATTCGCCAGTTACAAAAAAAAAAAGTTATTGGATCACAGAAAAGCAAAAGGTATGATGTATGTACCGAGAGTTTTTTTAGTGAATAAAAGATCTCAGATCGTCCCATCTTTTCTAAGTATTCGATATTATAAGTAGGAATCCATTTCTTTAATTATGGTAGGAGACTGAGTTTTTTTATAATAGTTTCTTTTAGTCGGTTATCTGAGGTCTATCTTGTTATCATCAAATCAATACTTTAACAGTCGAAACTGGAGCGAGGTCTAAGAGGAAGCAATGAGAGTCGAACTTGGGTGAGCGAAGGGGAGAAGCTAGCAAAATCACCTATCCTTGCCAACCCAACCACCCATATGGGTGTATGTATGTATGATAAATGCACAAAAATATATTTTTATTTATATAATTTATTAAATAAATCACATTTTAAATAAGGATTTTCATAATATTAATTCATAATATTTTACTTTAGAAATATTTATTATTTTATTTGTTTTGATTATTTCCTCTTTCTTTTTCTTTTCCTTTTTCCCTCCCTTCTTCCGTAGGCGCCAGCTCAGCCCCCTTCAGCTGCTCCTCCACGTGCAGCAGCCCACCGCGAAACCAGCCTCAACTCTTCCTCCACGTGTGCAGCCCAGGCCTTGATTCCAGCCTTGAGAGCAGCCCCAGCCCGCGAGAATTTGGGCCGAAACTCCACGCCCAGCCAACAGCAGGCCAGTGATTTCAGCCCGAGAACCAGGGCCGAATTTCCAGCCAAGCCGCGCATGCTTCCTCCAAGCCCAGCCAGCTCAGCCGAAAATCCAGGCCCGCGAGAATCTCGCCCAAGCCCGCGCGCGTGTCCAGCTGCTCCTCCACTTGCATGCAAATTCGGGCCAGATTCTCAGCCAAGCCCGTGGTACCATTCCAGGCCAGATCCTTGCACCCAGCTGGTGTCCCACGAGTAACCAGCTGATCTACCAACTTGGGTAGCGGATTTGTTGGCCAAAAATCCTCCCTAGCTTGTTGGACTCGAGCCTATATAATGAGGGCTTCTCAAGATGACAAAAATATAGTTTTTTCCATTAATTTTTAGCTGAGTTTTTAGTATTATTTTATTTTTCATCTCATATTTTCTTGTTAGAACTTTGTGAGATGAATAGCATTTTAGGCTAATTATTCTGGGTAAAGCTAGAGATGAGCTCATGTGTTGAGTATTCCAATTGAGGTTTTGTTTATTCAGTGTTATAATGCATATATATTTGAGTGAATTATTCTTCTCCATTTTCTAATTTTCTTTGAATTCAAAATATTATGTGCTAAGTTTTTATATAGATTCAGTCATGCTTTTTCTATGTAAATTTTATCATAAAATGTTTTGTAATTAGAATTATTTTATAAATTGATCTTTTACTGCAATATTGTCAATTTGTTATATTGTCGATTTTAGATAATTTATTATAATAATCTTTTTGGTCTTAAAGTGAGAAGTCTAATTCATTTGAATTCTTTTATTAAATCAAAATTAAAAAAAATTGGAAAACAATACACATGAGGGATTCTTGATGCTTTACCAACTTTTAATTATTGAATTTTCTTCATTTCTAAATTATAGTGTTTTAAAAATTGTTTTAAAAATCGTAAAAATACTTTTCCTTTTTCTTTCTTTGATTACTTATTTCTCTAACGCTTCTGCTCCGCTAATCTTTTCTTGTTTGTTTTTATCACCTCCTCGTGGGATCGACCGTCCTAATTGTGCTACAATCGACCGCTTGTTTTTGTACACATTTGGGCGTAACCAATGTACCAAGAGTTTTGGTTTAGGTAATTGTATTTATAAATGAAATGAAACAAAGAAATTAAATGTGGGTTTTGATGTATGGACAAAAATATTTAGTATTGGTCGATTGTTCAGGAAATTACTCCCCCGTTATTTTCTTTTTTTGCTTTCATACTGCACTTCACGTAGTCTCTTCCATTTTGACAAGGCCCGGCACAACTTTAATAAATTTACTTATTAATTCACAATAATTCCTTATCAAAAATTTGGATATAACATGTTTTTTAAGAGCCCTAGCAGGTGTCCTGCGACATGGCGTGCCGCTTTGGCATCCCAACCGCCAGCAGCTAGGCTATTGATCTCAACTCCAACGAGAAGTTACGAAGAATCTATTGTCTATTCAACCTGAGCCAAACCTTCTTCCCTTCATCTCGCACACATGCACACACCCTCATCGAGCCATATATCACAGTGGCCGTTTGTCCTCTCCCGAGTCTTGGGGTCCATTGTCACTCTGACACACAGAGCAAGTGTTCGTTGTTGCTTTGACACACGGTAGTCCTTATCACTCCCCACCGTCTTTTAGGAGTCTCATTGTCGTCATCGTCACCATAGTAGCCAGTCTCCACATCGTTTGGGATCGCGTCACACTTTTGATGTGAATCATAAACGGTTCAATATTGATGTGGATCTATCAAAATTGGAACTCCAAAAAAACAAAGGTTATTATGTGACAATCAAGATTTCATAGTAAATTTATCAAAAAAGGGTGACATTATACAATCTAGCGCTGATCAACATAGCCTTTCTTTTTTAGAGGCAAATAACCCCGAAAAAATAACATATCTAAAAGTGAAATTGAAGGAGAGTTGAAGAATTTCAGAAGAATGGAGAATCCTTTCACTTAAAAGAGAAATTTTCCAATTTCATTTTCCATCTCATCGAGAAAAATATATTTTGGACTGTAGAGACCTGTGTTCTAAAGCTAGGAGATGTGCCGATTTTAATCCGTCGAAACAAGAAACTAAAAATAGTCAAGTGTGGGATTAGCCATTATGATCCTGCAAGGGACTATTCCTTTGTTTGAGTATTCCTTTCTTTATAGAGCAGTCAAGTGTGGGACGACAATACCGTTAAAGGAATACATTTTAGGGGCATTGTGCTTGAGTATTAGTTGAAGTGGATTTTGCGGGGAGAACTTCAAAAATACTATTTTACAAGAAAGTGAGGGATTTTCGATCTTTATTACCTCAGTGGAATACAAGAATTTACCAGAATTGAAATCATTGTAGAAAGTTCAAATTAAAAAGATATATAGGAGAATAGTACCATTGAATGAGTATAGTGTAGAAATACAAAATCCTTATTGCAATATAGTTTGGGGCATAATTTTCGCGAGAAGATGACAAAAACAAACAAGAAAAGTTAGTTAAATAAAACCATTCGAGAGATAAACACTAATAGTAGAAGAAAGAATTGCTCTTTGTGATTTTTTTTTTTTTTGCAAATAATTAAAATCAGAGCTGAGATTTTTGTGTACAAGAATTCAATAGTAAAATAAGCAAAGTATCGAGAATTCCTTATGTGTTTTGTTTTCTGACCAAAATTTTAATTCATAAATATAGCTTATTTACATGCTTCACATCACAAATGAACAATTAGAAAAAAAAATTTGGACTTTTAAGTTCAAAATATAAAACAAAAGTAAATATAAATTTTTATTATAAGTTATCCAAAATAGACAAAATATATATTTTTTAATAATTCTGCAGCAAAAGATCAAATTTTAAAAAAATAATTTCACCAAAACAATTATGTGACAAAATTCCATAAACTAAGCAATGCTAAATTTGTATAAAAATCTAGCACACAATACTTTGAAAAAATGAATAAAAGATGAAAAAGAATTCAATTCACTCAAATGTATGAATGTTACAAACAAACTAGAATCAAAACCTTAAATGGATCACTCAATATATAAGTTCATCTCCACCAAAGAAATTCTAGCCTAGCTTGCAAAGCATTCTCACAAATTCAACACAGAAAATATGAGAATAGAAAGACAAGAAAAATGAGAGAAGAAAGAGAGACAGTACCCTATGTCTTGGCAACGACCCCTCCTTGTATAGTGTTTAGGGACTTCCAACAAAATGGGAAAGAAAATAAAATTTAGGTTAAAGTAATATATAAACCTATAATAAGAAATTACTAGGAGAAATTAATAATTTGATTGGGAATTAGAAAGGCTGATTGGCTCATTGTGCAGCAAAATGGAGATTTGTTCAGGAAGAAATCAGGAGCGCACGGATGCCATGCGGCAAATGGCGTTTATACGCAGTCTGATGGAATGCCATGTGGCACACGAGGAATGGTGGCTGGAACGGATGGCCGACAACTGGGACCCACAAGGAGAAAACGCACGTGCCAAAATAAGTAGCACATCCATCATAAATAGCGTTTTTAAATAGTATATTCGCGATTAAATTATCTAAAAAATTATTTGTACATAAAATATTTGTAGGAAATATTATATTTATGATAAATACTTTTTTTTATAAAGCATGTTTATAATAAAATTATCTTAAAAATTCTCGTAAATAAAAAAATCATAAATATGCTATTTATTTCAAATATTTTTTAAAATTTACTATTTATTTTAAATATATATTTTTCCCTAAGAAGACCTATTTGCTGTAATATTTATCATATATATATATATATATATAAAAGAGGAAGGGTTTTCAATGATTATTTTTTATTTTTAGTTTTTGTAACTATCCATGATTATAGATGTGACTTTATATTTTTATTACGAGACCAACATTTACATAGCGCTGATCATAACATACATAACGGTTCAACTTCAGCACATATTCTTAGTGCATGTTACACATGCACGTTATTCTTATTAACTATAGACATACGTACTTCAGACAACAAAATTAGGTCATATGAATCCGACTTTCGGAATCGAGTTGCATCGAGGTAACGGATCACTGCACAAGCAACTGTTGTCGAGGTAGGCCGATGGGTCGAAGGATTGCAAGTTGCCGCCCTGTGGAATCTCCCCACACAATTTGTTGCAACTCACATTCAAATAATACAACATCTTCAAGTCGGTCAGGCCCCAAGGAGGATTCCCAAAGATTTTGTTGTGATGATGTCGAGATAAGTCAAGAACTCAAGGAAATCCAAGTTTGAGAATCAATTCGAACAAGTTCCGAGATAGATATCTATTATATTAGTAGACTTGCCGGATGCGAAGAACACTGATGCGTCGCCATCGAGCTTGTTCCACGACAAATCAACCGTGAAAAGGTTATTGCTTGACGCAAACGAGCCTGGAATTGGTCCCGATAAGTGGTTTTGAGACAGATTTAGCCATAATAGCTGCGGAGTACCGATGGCCACAGGGATCGGACCTGAGAAGCTATTCGTACCAAGGTGTAAAACCATGAGGTCCTTAAGAAGCAACAGATGCAGGATTTTAGTTGACCACCACCAAAAAAAAAAAGAAGGAAAGTGTACGTGCATTAATGCTTTGGAATTGAAATGTACGTGGTAGACATCTGTACATTTCTGTGAAGAAAAATGTAGTAAAAAAGTGGAACATAATCAAAGCATAGGTAGTACGATTATTGGTATTTATGGTCAATTGTCACATGCGAGGACCAAAAATTTGTCAGAGATCAAGATTTCGGAACTTTGAGGTGCTGAAATTTCGATCAAATGTTCGGGGGGAAAAAAATCAGTTTAGTATATGATATAGTGATTTTTGAACAAAATTTTCAGATAACATGAAGAAAACAGAAGATTTAAATAATATAAAAAAATGGTTGTTACGTGTGATAGTCATCAGAAAAATGATAAGTTGTGCAATCCCACATTATTTGAGAATAAATATATGTGATGATTTAAAAGTAAAGAGACCACATCCTAATAGTCTAATACGCCTTTTAGGGTTAAATCCAAGAGCAAAACCATGAGATAGGTCAATTTTATTTATTTTTTTTATAAAAATTTTATTGATGTTTTTAAAGATGATAAAAGTTTTTTATCTTCAATTGACTATACTTTTCAGAAAGAAGATTTTTTAAACCTGGTTTAAAAGATGTAACGACACGGAACGTAAGTTTTTCATAAACTTAACATGAATTGAAAATATTAATTATCACAGTGATTGGGAAAACTTTGCTGTAATAATTTTATTAAAGATAGTAAGTGGTTTTTATCTTCAATTGACAACGCATTTCATAAAGAAAAATTTTAAAACCGTAATTGAGATTAAATGTAATGACACGGCCGAAACCGTTACTTAGCTTTTCATAAACTTAACATGCATTAAAAATATTAATTATTACAATGACTGGGAAAATTGGCAGTCATAGTACTGATATTTAATCCAGTAGCTTTTGCGTTAAGAAACTCCTTTTTAAAGTTCGAAAGCTTAACTTGTGTCATCAGAATACTTATTAGATAGCACCTCTTGGAACTTATTTCATTTTCAAGGGCTCGACCTTGAAAACAAATTCTATATGAGCCTGTAAAATGTACTAATGTTAGTGAAAAAATAAGCATAAAAAAAAAAACGATTTTACAACATTATATTTCCAGTGATGCAATGGAATCATTTTCACTTAGAAAAACTCTGCCTCCCAACTAAGAAATTATTTTTTGTCTTAATTGTCTTCTTTTGTTATTTATGAATTAAAAAAAAAAAAAACACACATTTGGGATGTAATATTTTTCTCGCAAACTTTATTACCGCAACAGACGACGTTTTGTATAATTTTCATGAAAAAGAAAGATTACTTTTACTATAACGTTTTGGATGTATTTTATTACGAAAGACCGACGGAGATACATAGCAGTGATCATAACATACATGAAGTTTCAACTTCTGCAGATCTTATTAGCGCACGTTGCACATGCACGTTATTATTATCAACTATATACGTACTTCGGACAACAAAAGATCATATAAATCCGATTTGCCGAATTGACTTGCACGGAGGTAACGGATCGCCGCACTGGCCTTTGTTGCGGCGGTAGGGCCACGGGCCGATGGATTGCAAGTTTCCACCCCGTGGAATCTCCCCGGACAATTTGTTGTAACCCACATCAAAATAAGACAAATTTAGGTCGGTCAGCCCCCGCGGAAGGCTCCCAAAAATCCTGTTGTGGCTGATGTCGAGATAAAACAAGAATTTGGGGAAAACCGCGTTCGAGAAATCGAACTTGAACGAGCTCCAAGATAGATCTATTAACTGAGTCGAGTTATTGTTGGATGTGAAGAACACTGAAGCGTCTCCTTCGAGCCTGTTCCACTTCAAATCAACCGACAAGAGGTTGCTTGACCCGAACGAGCCTGGAATGGGTCCCGAGAAGTGGTTAAAAGACAGATTCAGCGCAACGAGGTTTGGAACCCGATGGCTTCGGAATCTGTCCGCAGAAGCTATTTCACCAAGCTCTAAAATCATGAGGTCCTAAACAGCAACGGCAACAGAATTCAGGATTTTGTTTAACCAGCATCCAAAATAAATAAATAATAATAATAAAAGCAATTGTTAAAATCATAATTTGGATTCATGTCAACAAGTTAATAGCCGATTATGGAATTTCTGTGAAAAAATGAGGAAATTAAAAATTAATTACGATGAACTTGGTGTTCAAGTAATTATAAACTTAAAGTCACCGATGAATTCTGGAATGGGACCAGAGATGTTGGTGTTTCTGAAACCAAGTGCCTGGAGGTTATTGAGCTTGGCGATGGCTGGAGGGATGGTTCCTGTTAGGTCGGGCCAATATGCGAAGGCGAGATGTAAGGTCACCGACTTCCGGCGGGATTGGTCCCACAAGATCGCAGTCCACATCTTCAACTACGAGCTCACCAACGCGGTTGTTGTCGTCGCAGGTAATGGAGGTCCAGTTGCAGCAGTCGGTTTCGGGTCCCACGAGGCGAAGATGTCGGGGTCGTTAAAGGATTTCTTGATCTCTAGGAGGACTTTCTTGTCGTCGGGATGGCAGAGCTCGGAGTCGGAGTGAGAAGGGCGAAGAAAGGTGGCGAAGAAAAGGACAAGCAGAGGATGGTTCTGGTCTCCATTTTTCAAGTGTTGGACGTTCTTTGTGGTGAGAAAATTAATGTATAGCTAGTGCTTGGCAATTAATTAATTGGATTTATAGGGATTTTTGCCGTGTGACCTAAACAAAAATAATTTAAAATAAACAGCATGTTGCGGGCGTATGGATGCATGCGTATCTTATAATTATTTGTTATACACTTCAACCAAAAAAAAAAAAACAAAAAATTCGCTAAACACACAGTAACAAAATAATGAATTAAAAAAGATGATAGGTGGTACACATCATTATTTATAATAACTTTTTTTTTTATTATTGGTGATAAATAGTTTATTTTCATTTTTTTTTTTGTTTTTCTATCTTTGTGTATGGCTAGTGCTTGGCAATTAATTTGATTTATAGGGATTTTTGCCCTGTGACCAAAACAAAAATAATTTAATAAAATAAATAGTATGTTGTGGCCGTATGAATGCATGTATATGTTATAATTATTTTGCTAAACACAAAGTACCAAAATAATGAAAAAAGATGATTGGTGGTACAATGCATTATTTATAGTATTTTTATTTATTATTGGTGATAAATAGTTTATTTTCATCGTTGTTTTCTTTCATCTTTGTGTATAGCTAGTGCTTGGCAATTAATAGAATTTATAGGGTTTTTTTTTTCCGTCTGACCTAAGCAAAAATAATTTAAATTAAACAATATGTTGCGGGCGTATAGATGCATGTGTATATATTATTATAGACACTTATTTCTTAAAAAATAGACTTATATATAATATTGCTAAAAAATGAATATATTTTAAAATGGGGCTCTAAAAATGAACTTTTTGTATAATTATTTGCTAAACACTTCAACCAAAAAAAATTTATTCGCTAAACACAAAGTAACAAAATAATGAAAAAAGATGAATAAGGAAAAGACAGAAAAAAAATAAAATAAAAAAAATTTGTCACGTTGGATGTGAGCTGCTCATCAAGCACAGATGGCATCAGCCACAAAAAGCCATTTGGACAGGTCAAAACTCTATTGGGTTAAATAGTTGTACTCATTAAAAAAATTATAATGTTAAAGAACATACACTAATAAAGAAATAAACTAAATTAGTGGGTCTTTTATTGTGCAACCTATCCTTGATTAACGAGTGATAATAAACATAACTGATGTTTCCTAACGTTATTCTTAAAAAAAAAAAAAAGGAGTATGATAAAGCGTAGGCAATTATTGGAATCTACGGTCAATTCTCACATGCAAGGACAAAAATTTTGGAAAATATAATCAGTTTGTATCAACTACACTAATTTTTAGAGTGATTTTTGTACCCAAAAAAAAAAAAAAGTTTCGGCAAATATCAGAGAAACATTGGAAAATTTTCAATAAACATTTAAAAAAAAAAAAAAAAATTGATTGCTAGATGAATTTTAAAATTTAATTTCTTTCAATATTTTTAAACACAATGAAATGGTTTTTTTTATATGATATTCTATTTACATCACTTTTCAAGAAGAATATTCCTTTAATCTTGAAATGCAACAACTCGGAAGCAGATGAAATCTAACAACACGAAACCGTATTACTTAGGTTTTGATAAACTTAACATATATATATATATATATATATATAAATACTCAATAGAATGATTTGTAAAAATTGCAGTAATGTAACATTTAATCCAACAGCTTTTGCGTTAAAATACTCATTTTAAAAGTTCCAAGCTATGATTAGTCGAAAACATAAGCAAAAGATCAATGCATAATCTGTTGTAACTCACATCCAAGTAAGACAATAACTGCTGGTCGGCCAGCCCCAACGGGAGCATCCCAAAAATTCTATTGTGGCTGATTTCGAGATGCGACAATGCCTCTGAGAAATTCACGTACGTTTGAGAAATAGAACTCGAACAAGTTCGAAGATAGATCTATTTTTAAAAATCAACATTTTGTTGGGTGTCAAAAGCACCGTCGCGTCACCTTCAAGCTTGTTCGACTTCAAATCAACCATGGCGAGGTTGCTTGACTTGAACGAGCCAGGTGTTGGTCCTGATAATTGGTTATAAGACAGATTGAGCAAATGAATCGGTTGCGGTAGACTACCGATGAACCTCGGAGAGAGAGAGAGAGAGGTTAGAATTTTATTTATTTCAAGTATTTTAGAAATATTAAATAAGTTAAATTTTAAATACTTATAGTCTAATACAAAGTCATAATTTGGATTCACGTCAACAAGTTATTAGCTGATTATGGAGATTTTGTGTACAAATGATGCAATTAAAAATTAATTACTAAGAACTTGGTGTTCTAATTATAACCTGAAGAAATAAACCGATGATATCTGGAATGGGACCACAGACGTTGGTGTTTCTGATAGCAAATGCCTGGAGATTATTGAGCTTGGCGATGGCTGGTGGGATGGTCCCTGTTACATCGGGGCAATCTTTGAAGTCGAACGATACGAGGTATGGAAGGTCACCGACTTCTGGCGGGATTGGTCCCACAAGATCGCGGTCCACGTCTTCAACTTAGACCGCATCAACGAGGTTAATGTCGTCGCTGGTAATGAAGGTCCAGCTGCAGCAGTCGGTTTTCGGGTCCCAAGAGACGAAGATATCGGGTCGTTAAAGGCTTTCTTAGCATGTGTTTAGAATACGGGTTTGAGATAAAATTTTTAAGACGAAGTTAGTTGACTTTTTAAAAATTAATTATAGTTTTTGTTGATTTTTTAGGAAAAAAAACAAAAAACAAAAATGAACCTAAAGAAAAGGTTTGGAACTTTCATCCAATAATTTACAATAAACAACATATGTTGCGCGTGTGTATAATGTTAATTATTTGCTAAACACAAAGTAATAAAATAATGAAAAAAGATTATCTAGGTCGTGTATCGTGTTATTTAAAGTTTTTTTTATTTTATTATTATTGGTGATAATGGTACTCTATTATTTTTTTTCCATTGTTGTTTTCTTTTTCATAGATTCTTTAAATGTCATTATTAGATCATGAAAACTCAAAACATGTACTATATTAAATTAATTTAAAAAATGCACGAGTAATTCGTTTAAGTTTGTCACATGCATTAATGCCTTTGGAATTGAAATGTACGTGGTAGACATATGTACATTTTTGTGAAGAAAAATGTATTAAAAAAGTGGAATATAATCGAAGCGCATAGGTAGTACTATTATCATATGCGAGGACAAAAAATTTGTCGAAATCAAGATTTCGGAACTTTTGAGGTGCTAAAATTTTCAGACAACATGAAGAAAACAACGAAGATTTAAATAATATAAAAAATTAGTTATTAGGTGTGATAGTCATCAGTTATTACAAGAAAAAGAATAATTGGTCAACCAGTTTGCACCACGCGTCATGGGCCCCATCTGCTGCATTCAGCTGCTCCAGTAATCAAATCTTGTCCCGCCACGTGTCGCGGTGCACCAGAAAACCTAAAGCAAGCTGCATTGCAGCAGCGGAAAGAAAAGGAAACAAAAAAAGAAAAAGTAAAAAAAATAAAAGAAGAAGAAGAAAAGAGGAACGGGGGCCGTTGTCGAGGGGCATCATCTGGGTTTTGGGCGAGACCGAAACAGGAGGCCAAACCAGAGGAAAGAAGCAGAGGAAAAATGAGAAAGAAAAAGAAAAAAAAATAGAAAAAAAAAAGAGCAAAAAGTAGTAGAGTACGTTTTGTAGTTTTAGGATTTGAGTTTTTAGTTTTAGGTTTTTATTCTCAATAAAATTTCAAGGGAGATGGCATTTGAAGATCAAAGAGGAGGAGATGAGAAATTTGGGAAAAACTTGAAGATTTGTGGAAACAGTAATAAGGTTTTTATTTATTTTCCCTATCCCTTTTATTTTTGTAATTTTTGAATGATTGAACCTTGATTTGCTTAATTTTTATTTTTAATTTCATATATGGTTGTTGTTTAGTTTATTAGTTTTAGGGTTCAATTTAGCTTAATGTTGAAGCTTTGTTCATTCCAATTTTTAATTTAATTTGTGTTTGCCTAATTGTGTTGTGGGATTGCTCTACGATATTTTGATTTTAACATCTAAATGCTTGATCACCATTTAGTTGTTTAGGAAACCATAATAAAATTGGGAAATGGATTGTGGTTAGGCCACTAATATAACATAATTGCTAGTGGGATAGGAATATACCTATTAGAATTGTGTAGTCATTAGAGGAAACCTAGAACTTAACGAATTACATGCAACATCTGCATTACAAGAACTATCTGAGTCAGATGCTCAGTAAGTAGAAACATATGCATTTATACAAATTGTGTACAAAATCCCCATCTTTCTATTTATCAATTTTCAGTCACTTCGAAGTATTTTCAGTCAAAACCTGTGATATTCATCAGTTCCTATAAGGAAAAAGATAAGTTGTGCAGTCTTATATGGAGATAAATATGTGATGATTCATAAGTAAAGATATCATCTCTTAATTGTGTGAGTCATTTTGGAGTGAATTCAAAAGTAAAACCATGTGGATATGAGACCCAAAGTAGACAATATCATATTATAGCAAGGGAGGCAAATTGTCTGGGTCCCATCAGGTGTAAAATCTAGCTTAGTATTCAATAGGTTGCGTATGTCTCACTAGAGTCTTTTTCTTAGTATACCCTAGTGTGACCTTATCAATCTAGTCTTGTTTCAATGAGACCTTTTTCTTAAAAAAAAAAAAAAAAAAAAAAAAAAAAAAATCATTTTTCAGTCTGCCTTAGTGAGATACAACTCAAAGATCCTTTTTAGTTTAAGCTAAGCGGTTTCACCTGCATCTCTTCCTACTCAGGTACTAAACCATATGAACACTTTATTTTAAAATAGAAACATATAATACAATAGCATTTATCTTTATAAACATGTTCGTGAACAATTCAATATCATTCATAATTATATAATCATTACGTTCATTCGGAAAAAAAAAAATAGACAAATAAAATAATTAGTCACTTGAGCTCAAAATATTTTATTATTACTCTTGTGATACAGTTAAAGAATCTACTACCTCAATTTCACAGTTAATATAGTAAAGGAAGTGTCTGAAACTGTTAAAATCTCTATGAAGCATGAACCAGAAAACATAAAAGCCTAAATTTCTTAATCACAGAGAAGTCACTCTATAATCAGATTCGTATTAACATAAACCCCATAATTAAACTTAGGATATCACTTAACCTTCTTTTCTAGATACGGCTACGTAGTTATTTTACACAATTGAGAAACTTAATTATCTATTTATGGTCACCAAATCTCTGCCTTCTCAATTCATTCACTATACAAACAAATATACAAATATATATAGAGGGAAAGTTACGATACTAATTAACTAATCACTTAATAAATACCATAATCCATTAAAAAAAGTTTGAATGACACCTACGAGGAACGGGTAGGACTTATGATTCTCCCTCTCTCTGATATATGTAGATATATATCTGTGTGTGTGTGTGTGTGTGTGTATGAGAGAGAGCTTCTATAAACTACAGAAGGAGAGATCCGCAGAAGGAGAGTTAAAAGAGCTAGAAATACAAGCTCTGATGCACAGCTTTTAAAAGAACTTGGTGTGTGTATATATATAAGCTTATACAACTTTTAGTTAAAGCACTTGCCGACTCAAATATTTTGTCCTCTCCTTTTTTTTTTTTTTTTGGTACTCATCTGTTAGTACAATAAATCATTATGATAATACGGTACATCCGTATCTATTTATCTACAGAGATCTAGAATGAACTTTTTTTTTTTTTTTTTAAAGAATAAACCTCCTTGTATATAATTGACCGCTAGAATTTACATGCTATCGTAACAAGTGTATCCATTAACATTCATATTCAATTTTCTTATACTTGCAATTATAACAAATATCTGAATTGAAATCACTTTTCTAAATATCGTTCAAATATGATAAAAAAAAAATTTAATCTTGTATTTAAATCTCTTTGTACCAAGATATAAGCTAATATTAAAAAATTGGGTATTATTACAACTCAAATACACATACATATAGAGATTAGGCTTGCGTTGTCGGTGAGCACATGGTTAGCTTTTTTAAGGAAACCTACTTTTAACGGAAACGAGAACCAAAGTATCTTGAATTCTACAATAGTTAGCTAGTCTTGTTATTATTGTTTCCGGATAAAACTTGCCTGACAAATCTGAGGTGGTTAGAATCCTTGAGAATTATTACGGTGGCAAAGAATCACGAAACATTAAAAAGCAAAGAGTGTAGAAAATAGAGAAGACGGACCTATTTTATCTTCTGTTCGTAACACTTTTCAGAAGATTTTTTTTTTTTTTTTATGCCTGAATTAAGATGAAATATAATGACACAGAAACTATTGCTTGGTTTTGATAAACTTACATGAACAATAAATATTAACAGAATTCCTAGGGAAAATTTTGCGGTAATTGTGATTCAATCAAATCTCAGGAAAACATCATGAGTGTGGTGTCCTGAGCAAGATAAACGTTTGTAATCGATCATGTTCATTTTAATACACATTAAATTTATCGAGAATTATCAAATATTACTAAAGCACTGGATGAATTCAATGTAGTGCAAAACCTTTTTGAGGCGTAGTTGTGGATGTAGTTAGGCCTAGTAGGGGCTACTATTTTTTTTTTCTTTTTTCTTCCCCAAAGAATTTATGATTTTTCTATTTACTACACTTAAAATTAAAAATTCTTAAATAGCCCCCATTAAGTTTTTACACTTTAATTTTATATGTTATTTATTTTTTTCTTTAAAAAAATTCATAGATACCCTCACTAAGATATATGTCTAGCTCCTCTCCTACTTGAGCGGATTAGTATTTACACTTGTCAGATAGAGATGTTATGTATAAGAATATATTCTACACCTTCTTCAAACAGGATCAGAGATGTTGAAAAGTTTTCCAAACCTAGAAACGTCAGGCAACTTGAGAAATATATTAATAATATGCACTTGCCATTGTGTGAATAATGTGATGGCATGAATGTATTTATTAATTTGCGCTACAATTATTTAAAAAAATTTGGAGTATGACAGAAGCATAGAGTTGTTACTACATTATTAGTATTTATGGTCTATTATTGTCACATGCAA
>CM046373.1:27818999-27856306 GCA_025413025.1 Ficus hispida
GACATCTGTACATTTCTGTGAAGAAAAATGTAGTAAAAAAGTGGAACATAATCAAAGCATAGGTAGTACGATTATTGGATTTATGGTCAATTGTCACATGCGAGGACCAAAAATTTGTCAGAGATCAAGATTTCGGAACTTTGAGGTGCTGAAATTTCGATCAAATGTTCGGGGGAAAAAAATCAGTTTAGTATATGATATAGTGATTTTGAACAAAATTTTCAGATAACATGAAGAAAACAGAAGATTTAAATAATATAAAAAAATGGTTGTTACGTGTGATAGTCATCAGAAAAATGATAAGTTGTGCAATCCACATTATTTGAGAATAAATATATGTGATGATTTAAAAGTAAAGAGACCACATCCTAATAGTCTAATAAGCCTTTTAGGGTTAAATCCAAGAGCAAAACCATGAGATAGGTCAATTTTATTTATTTTTTTTTTAAAATTTTATTGATGTTTTTAAAGATGATAAAAGTTTTTTTATCTTCAATTGACTATACTTTTCAGAAAGAAGATTTTTTAAACCTGGTTTAAAAGATGTAACGACACGGAACGTAAGTTTTTCATAAACTTAACATGAATTAAAAATATTAATTATCACAGTGATTGGGAAAACTTTGCTGTAATAATTTTATTAAAGATAGTAAGTGGTTTTTATCTTCAATTGACAACGCATTTCATAAAGAAAAATTTTAAAACCGTAATTGAGATTAAATGTAATGACACGGCCGAAACCGTTACTTAGCTTTTCATAAACTTAACATGCATTAAAAATATTAATTATTACAATGACTGGGAAAATTGGCAGTCATAGTACTGATATTTAATCCAGTAGCTTTTGCGTTAAGAAACTCCTTTTTAAAGTTCGAAAGCTTAACTTGTGTCATCAGAATACTTATTAGATAGCACCTCTTGGAACTTATTTCATTTTCAAGGGCTCGACCTTGAAAGCAAATTCTATATGAGCCTGTAAAATGTACTAATGTTAGTGAAAAAATAAGCATTAAAAAAAAAACGATTTTACAACATTATATTTCCAGTGATGCAATGGAATCATTTTCACTTAGAAAAACTCTGCCTCCCAACTAAGAAATTATTTTTGTCTTAATTGTCTTCTTTCGTTATTTATGAATTAAAAAAAAAAAAAAAAACACATTTGGGATGTAATATTTTTCTCTGCAAACTTTATTACCGCAACAGACGACGTTTTGTATAATTTTCATGAAAAAGAAAGATTACTTTACTATAACGTTTGGATGTATTTTATTACGAAAGACCGACGGAGATACATAGCAGTGATCATAACATACATGAAGTTTCAACTTCTGCAGATCTTATTAGCGCACGTTGCACATGCACGTTATTATTATCAACTATATACGTACTTCGGACAACAAAAGATCATATAAATCCGATTTGCCGAATTGACTTGCACGGAGGTAACGGATCGCCGCACTGGCCTTTGTTGCGGCGGTAGGGCCACGGGCCGATGGATTGCAAGTTTCCACCCCGTGGAATCTCCCCGGACAATTTGTTGTAACCCACATCAAAATAAGACAAATTTAGGTCGGTCAGTCCCCGCGGAAGGCTCCCAAAAATCCTGTTGTGGCTGATGTCGAGATAAAACAAGAATTTGGGGAAAACCGCGTTCGAGAAATCGAACTTGAACGAGCTCCAAGATAGATCTATTAACTGAGTCGAGTTATTGTTGGATGTGAAGAACACTGAAGCGTCTCCTTCGAGCCTGTTCCACTTCAAATCAACCGACAAGAGGTTGCTTGACCCGAACGAGCCTGGAATGGGTCCCGAGAAGTGGTTAAAAGACAGATTCAGCGCAACGAGGTTTGGAACCCGATGGCCTTCGGAATCTGTCCGCAGAAGCTATTTTCACCAAGCTCTAAAATCATGAGGTCCTAAACAGCAACGGCAACAGAATTCAGGATTTTGTTTAACCACCATCCAAAATAAATAAATAATAATAATAAAAAGTAAGTATTTACTTATTCAAATATTAGAAATATTAAATCGGTTAAATGCAAACATTTTAAGTTATGAATTTATTTCAGTAAAAATAATATAGCAATTGTTAAAATCATAATTTGGATTCATGTCACACGTTAATAGCCGATTATGGAATTTCTGTGGAAAAAATGATGAAATTAAAAATTAATTACTATGAACTTGGTGTTCAAGTAATTATAAACTTAAAGTCACCGATGAATTCTGGAATGGACCAGAGATGTTGGTGTTTCTGAAACCAAGTGCCTGGAGGTTATTGAACTTGGCGATGGCTGGAGGGATGGTTCCTGTTAGGTCGGGCAATATGCGAAGGCGAGCACTATGAGTATGTAAGGTCACCGACTTCCGGCGGGATTGGTCCCACAAGATCGCAGTCCACATCTTCAACTACGAGCTCACCAACGCGGTTGTTGTCGTCGCAGGTAATGGAGGTCCAGTTGCAGCAGTCGGTTTCGGGTCCCACGAGGCGAAGATGTCGGGTCGTTAAAGGATTTCTTGATCTCTAGGAGGACTTTCTTGTCGTCGGGATGGCAGAGCTCGGAGTCGGAGTGAGAAGGGAGAAGAAAGGTGGCGAAGAAAAGGACAAGCAGAGGATGGTTCTGGTCTCCATTTTTCAAGTGTTGGACGTTCTTTGTGGTGAGAAAATTAATGTATAGCTAGTGCTTGGCAATTAATTAATTGGATTTATAGGATTTTTGCCGTGTGACCTAAACAAAAATAATTTAAAATAAACAGCATGTTGCGGGCGTATAGATGCATGCGTATCTTATAATTATTTGTTATACACTTCAACCAAAAAAAAAAAACAAAAAATTCGCTACAGACACAGTAACAAAATAATGAATTAAAAAAGATGATAGGTGGTACACATCATTATTTATAATAACTTTTTTTTTATTATTGGTGATAAATAGTTTATTTTCATTTTTTTTTTGTTTTCTATCTTTGTGTATGGCTAGTGCTTGGCAATTAATTTGATTTATAGGGATTTTGCCCTGTGACCAAAACAAAAATAATTTAATAAAATAAATAGTATGTTGTGGCCGTATGAATGCATGTATATGTTATAATTATTTTGCTAAACACAAAGTACCAAAATAATGAAAAAATATGATTGGTGGTACAATGCATTATTTATAGTATTTTTATTTATTATTGGTGATAAATAGTTTATTTTCATCGTTGTTTTCTTTCATCTTTGTGTATAGCTAGTGCTTGGCAATTAATAGAATTTATAGGGTTTTTTTTTTCCGTCTGACCTAAGCAAAAATAATTTAAATTAAACAATATGTTGCGGGCGTATAGATGCATGTGTATATATTATTATAGACACTTATTTCTTAAAAATAGACTTATATATAATATTGCTAAAAAATGAATATATTTTAAAATGGGGCTCTAAAAATGAACTTTTTGTATAATTATTTGCTAAACACTTCAACCAAAAAAAATTTATTCGCTAAACACAAAGTAACAAAATAATGAAAAAAGATGAATAAGGAAAAGACAGAAAAAAAATAAAATAAAAAAAATTTGTCACGTTGGATGTGAGCTGCTCATCAAGCACAGATGGCATCAGCCACAAAAAGCCATTTGGACAGGTCAAAACTCTATTGGGTTAAATAGTTGTACTCATTAAAAAAATTATAATGTTAAAGAACATACACTAATAAAGAAATAAACTAAATTAGTGGGTCTTTTATTGTGCAACCTATCCTTGATTAACGAGTGATAATAAACATAACTGATGTTTCTAACGTTATTCTTAAAAAAAAAAAAGAGAGTATGATAAAGCGTAGGCAATTATTGGAATCTACGGTCAATTCTCACATGCAAGGAAAAAATTTGGAAAATATAATCAGTTTGTATCAACTACACTAATTTTTAGAGTGATTTTTGTACCCAAAAAAAAAAAAAAGTTTCGGCAAATATCAGAGAAACATTGGAAAATTTTCAATAAACATTTAAAAAAATAAAAAAAATTGATTGCTAGATGAATTTTAAAATTTAATTTCTTTCAATATTTTTAAACACAATGAAATGGTTTTTTTATATGATATTCTATTTACATCACTTTTCAAGAAGAATATTCCTTTAATCTTGAAATGCAACAACTCGGAAGCAGATGAAATCTAACAACACGAAACCGTATTACTTAGGTTTTGATAAACTTAACATATATATATATATATATATATATAAATACTCAATAGAATGATTTGTAAAAATTGCAGTAATGTAACATTTAATCCAACAGCTTTTGCGTTAAAATACTCATTTTAAAAGTTCCAAAGCAATGATTAGTCGAAAACATAAGGAAAAGATCAATGCATAATCTGTTGTAACTCACATCCAAGTAAGACAATAACTGCTGGTCGGCCAGCCCCAACGGGAGCATCCCAAAAATTCTATTGTGGCTGATTTCGAGATGCGACAATGCCTCTGAGAAATTCACGTACGTTTGAGAAATAGAACTCGAACAAGTTCGAAGATAGATCTATTTTTAAAAATCAACATTTTGTTGGGTGTCAAAAGCACCGTCGCGTCACCTTCAAGCTTGTTCGACTTCAAATCAACCATGGCGAGGTTGCTTGACTTGAACGAGCCAGGTGTTGGTCCTGATAATTGGTTATAAGACAGATGAGCAAATGAATCGGTTGCGGTAGACTACCGATGAACCTCGGAGAGAGAGAGAGAGAGGTTAGAATTTTATTTATTTCAAGTATTTTAGAAATATTAAATAAGTTAAATTTTAAATACTTATAGTCTAATACAAAGTCATAATTTGGATTCACGTCAACAAGTTATTAGCTGATTATGGAGATTTTGTGTACAAATGATGCAATTAAAAATTAATTACTAAGAACTTGGTGTTCTAATTATAACCTGAAGAAATAAACCGATGATATCTGGAATGGGACCACAGACGTTGGTGTTTCTGATAGCAAATGCCTGGAGATTATTGAGCTTGGCGATGGCTGGTGGGATGGTCCCTGTTACATCGGGGCAATCTTTGAAGTCGAACGATACGAGGTATGGAAGGTCACCGACTTCTGGCGGGATTGGTCCCACAAGATCGCGGTCCACGTCTTCAACTTAGACCGCATCAACGCGGTTAATGTCGTCGCTGGTAATGAAGGTCCAGCTGCAGCAGTCGGTTTTCGGGTCCCAAGAGACGAAGATATCGGGTCGTTAAAGGCTTTCTTAGCATGTGTTTAGAATACGGGTTTGAGATAAAATTTTTAAGACGAAGTTAGTTGACTTTTTAAAAATTAATTATATTTTTGTTGATTTTTTAGGAAAAAAACAAAAAACAAAAATGAACCTAAAGAAAAGGTTGGAACTTTCATCCAATAATTTACAATAAACAACATATGTTGCGCGTGTGTATAATGTTAATTATTTGCTAAACACAAAGTAATAAAATAATGAAAAAAGATTATCTAGGTCTTGTATCGTGTTATTTAAAGTTTTTTTTATTTTATTATTATTGGTGATAATGGTACTCTATTATTTTTTTTCCATTGTTGTTTTCTTTTTCATAGATTCTTTAAATGTCATTATTAGATCATGAAAACTCAAAACATGTACTATTAAATTAATTTAAAAAATGCACGAGTAATTCGTTTAAGTTTGTCACATGCATTAATGCCTTTGGAATTGAAATGTACGTGGTAGACATATGTACATTTTTGTGAAGAAAAATGTATTAAAAAAGTGGAATATAATCGAAGCGCATAGGTAGTACTATTATCATATGCGAGGACAAAAAATCTGTCGAAATCAAGATTTCGGAACTTTTGAGGTGCTAAAATTTTCAGACAACATGAAGAAAACAACGAAGATTTAAATAATATAAAAAATTGGTTATTAGGTGTGATAGTCATCAGTTATTACAAGAAAAAGAATAATTGGTCAACCAGTTTGCACCACGCGTCATGGCCCCATCTGCTGCATCCAGCTGCTCCAGTAATCAAATCGTGTCCCGCCACGTGTCGCGGTGCACCAGAAAACCTAAAGCAAGCTGCATTGCAGCAGCGGAAAGAAAAGGAAACAAAAAAAGAAAAAGGAAAAAAAATAAAAGAAGAAGAAGAAAAGAGGAACGGGGGCCGTTGTCGAGGGGCATCATCTGGGTTTTGGGCGAGGCCGAAACAGGAGGCCAAACCAGAGGAAAGAAGCAGAGGAAAAATGAGAAAGAAAAAGAAAAAAAAATAGAAAAAAAAAAGAGCAAAAAGTAGTAGAGTACGTTTTGTAGTTTTAGGATTTGAGTTTTTAGTTTTAGGTTTTTATTCTCAATAAAATTTCAAGGGAGATGGCATTTGAAGATCAAAGAGGAGGAGATGAGAAATTTGGGAAAAACTTGAAGATTTGTGGAAACAGTAATAAGGTTTTTATTTATTTTCCCTATCCCTTTTATTTTTGTAATTTTTGAATGATTGAACCTTGATTTGCTTAATTTTTATTTTTAATTTCATATATGGTTGTTGTTTAGTTTATTAGTTTTAGGGTTCAATTTAGCTTAATGTTGAAGCTTTGTTCATTCCAATTTTTAATTTAATTTGTGTTTGCCTAATTGTGTTATGGGATTGCTCTACGATATTTTGATTTTAACATCTAAATGCTTGATCACCATTTAGTTGTTTAGGAAACCATAATAAAATTGGGAAATGGATTGTGGTTAGGCCACTAATATAACATAATTGCTAGTGGGATAGGAATATACCTATTAGAATTGTGTAGTCATTAGAGGAAACCTAGAACTTAACGAATTACATGCAACATCTGCATTACAAGAACTATCTGAGTCAGATGCTCAGTAAGTAGAAACATATGCATTTATACAAATTTGTGTACAAAATCCCCATCTTTCTATTTATCAATTTTCAGTCACTTCGAAGTATTTTCAGTCAAAACCTGTGATATTCATCAGTTCCTATAAGGAAAAAGATAAGTTGTGCAGTATTATATGGAGATAAATATGTGATGATTCATAAGTAAAGATATCATCTCTTAATTGTGTGAGTCATTTTGGAGTGAGTTCAAAAGTAAAACCATGTGGATATGAGACCCAAAGTAGACAATATCATATTATAGCAAGGGAGGCAAATTGTCTGGGTCCCATCAGGTGTAAAATCTAGCTTAGTATTCAATAGGTTGCGTATGTCTCACTAGAGTCTTTTTCTTAGTATACCCTAGTGTGACCTTATCAATCTAGTCTTGTTTCAATGAGACCTTTTTCTTAAAAAAAAAAAAAAAAAAAAAAAAAAAAATCATTTTTCAGTCTGCCTTAGTGAGATACAACTCAAAGATCCTTTTTAGTTTAAGCTAAGCGGTTTCACCTGCATCTCTTCCTACTCAGGTACTAAACCATATGAACACTTTATTTTAAAATAGAAACATATAATACAATAGCATTTATCTTTATAAACATGTTCGTGAACAATTCAATATCATTCATAATTATATAATCATTACGTTCATTCGGAAAAAAAAAAATAGACAAATAAAATAATTAGTCACTTGAGCTCAAAATATTTTATTATTACTCTTGTGATACAGTTAAAGAATCTACTACCTCAATTTCACAGTTAATATAGTAAAGGAAGTGTCTGAAACTGTTAAAATCTCTATGAAGCATGAACCAGAAAACATAAAAGCCTAAATTTCTTAATCACAGAGAAGTCACTCTATAATCAGATTCGTATTAACATAAACCCCATAATTAAACTTAGGATATCACTTAACCTTCTTTTCTAGATACGGCTACGTAGTTATTTTACACAATTGAGAAACTTAATTATCTATTTATGGTCACCAAATCTCTGCCTTCTCAATTCATTCACTATACAAACAAATATACAAATATATATAGAGGGAAAGTCACGATACTAATTAACTAATCACTTCATAAATACCATAATCCATTAAAAAAAGTTTGAATGACACCTACGAGGAACGGGTAGGACTTATGATTCTCCCTCTCTCTGATATATGTAGATATATATATGTGTGTGTGTGTGTGTGTGTATGAGAGAGAGCTTCTATAAACTACAGAAGGAGAGATCCGCAGAAGGAGAGTTAAAAGAGCTAGAAATACAAGCTCTGATGCACAGCTTTTAAAAGAACTTGGTGTGTGTATATATATAAGCTTATACAACTTTTAGTTAAAGCACTTGCCGACTCAAATATTTTGTCCTCTCCTTTTTTTTTTTTTTTTTGGTACTCATCTGTTAGTACAATAAATCATTATGATAATACGGTACATCCGTATCTATTTATCTACAGAGATCTAGAATGAACTTTTTTTTTTTTTTTTTTAAAGAATAAACCTCCTTGTATATAATTGACCGCTAGAATTTACATGCTATCGTAACAAGTGTATCCATTAACATTCATATTCAATTTTCTTATACTTGCAATTATAACAAATATCTGAATTGAAATCACTTTTCTAAATATCGTTCAAATATGATAAAAAAAAAATTTAAGCTTGTATTTAAATCTCTTTGTACCAAGATATAAGCTAATATAAAAAATTGGGTATTATTACAACTCAAATACACATACATATAGAGATTAGGCTTGCGTTGTCGGTGAGCACATGGTTATCTTTTTTAAGGAAACCTACTTTTAACGGAAACGAGAACCAAAGTATCTTGAATTCTACAATAGTTAGCTAGTCTTGTTATTATTGTTTCCGGATAAAACTTGCCTAAAAAATCTGAGGTGGTTAGAATCCTTGAGAATTATTACGGTGGCAAAGAATCACGAAACATTAAAAAGCAAAGAGTGTAGAAAATAGAGAAGACGGACCTATTTTATCTTCTGTTCGTAACACTTTTCAGAAGGATTTTTTTTTTTTTTATGCCTGAATTAAGATGAAATATAATGACACAGAAACTATTGCTTGGTTTTTGATAAACTTAACATGAACAATAAATACTTAACAGAATTCCTAGGGAAAATTTTGCGGTAATTGTGATTCAATCAAATCTCAGAAAACATCATGAGTGTGTGTCCTGAGCAAGATGAACGTATTGTAACTCGATCATGTCTCATTTTAATGACACATTAACATTTATCGAGAATTATCAAATATTACTAAAGCACTGGATGAATTCAATGTAGTCGCAAGACCTTTTTGAGCGTAGTTGTGGATGTAGTTAGGGCCTAGTAGGGGCTACTATTTTTTTTTTCTTTTTTCTTCCCCAAAGAATTTATGATTTTTCTATTTTACTACACTTAAAATTAAAAATTCTTAAATAGCCCCCATTAAGTTTTTACACTTTAATTTTATATGTTATTTATTTTTTCTTTAAAAAAAATTCATAGATACCCTCACTAAGATATATGTCTAGCTCCTCTCCTACTTGAGCGGATTAGTATTTACACTTGTCAGATAGAGATGTTATGTATAAGAATATATTCTACACCTTCTTCAAACAGGATCAGAGATGTTGAAAAGTTTTCGAACCCTAGAAACGTCAGGCAACTTGAGAATATATTAATAATTATGCACTTGCCATTGTGTGAATAATGTGATGCATGAATGTATTTATTAATTTGCGCTACAATTATTTAAAAAAAAATTTGGAGTATGACAGAAGCATAGGTTGTACTATTATTAGTATTTATGGTCTATTATTGTCACATGCAAGGACAAAAATTTTGTCGAGATAAAAAATTCGGATTTTTTGAGGTTCTAAAATATCTTTAATTAAAAAATAATATTCAACCAAAATTTTGAAAAAAAAAATTAAAATTAATGAAAAATATCAATTTTAAATATTAATTCCATTTAGATTATAGTGAATTTTGTACAACGTTTCAGAAAAAAAAAAAAAAAATCAGGAAGCATATGTAATTGGATATTAATCTATTCGATGGTTATAGAAAGTGGGAAACCCGCATAAAGAAGAAGCATAATCATAGAAAAATTCAAGTTTTTCTAAGCTTGCTATTTGCTGTAATTTGTTATATATAATGTATAAATATGTGGCTTTATCTATAACATTTTGGATCTTTTTATTATGAGACCGGTGAGACCGGTGGTTACATTCTAGTTCAGCACATCTTCTTAGCATATGTTACACATGCACGTTATTATCATTAACTATATATATATATATATATATATGTATGTATATATGCACTTCAGACAAGAAAATTAGATAATATAAATCCGACTTTCGGAGTCGGCTCGTAGCATGGTGGTAATGGTTCACCGCATAAGCATTTGTTGTGTTAGTAGGCCAATGCGTTGAAGGATTGCAAATCGCCACCCTGTGGAATCTCCCCACACAATATGTTGAAACCTAATCTGCATATTTTCCGCGTCGTATTATTATATCATGATCTAAATTGCCACTCTTATTTGAGAGAATTCTAATTTTTCATGAATGTTGAATTATTTAAAGTACTACTGATGGATTATAAGCAATTACTTTGAGTTTAATTGAAGTTTGTTATGTAGCTAAAGCGGAAACAATTATTAAAAATATAAATAGGAAGAAATAGATAAGTAAAATAGAGGGACAGAAATAATAGGGTAGATCTATTAGGATTCATTTTCTCAAAATCCATTGATTCACTCATACTTCCGCATAATATAAGACATCTACTAACTTATTGATTCACATAAAATGCAAGATAATAGATAACATAAGAGAGAGAGAGAACACTCAAATTTTACTTGGAAAAAATCCACATAACTCTGAAAGATTTTTGTATCATAATTTTCTTTTTTGTTGTTTATTTTGTAAAAAAAAAAATAATTAAACATATTTTGAATATAATATTTTTCTCTAACACTTTATTGCCGTGACAGACGATATTTTGTATAATTTTTATTAAAAGGAAATATTACTTTAACGTCTTGGATACTTTTATTATGAAAGACCAACGGATTGTTTTGGATAAAATTACCTTAAAAATTCTAATAAATAAAAAAATTATTATCATAAGCATGCTATTCTATTTATCTCAAATATTTTTTAAAATATGCTACTTACTTTAATTTTTTTTTAAAGTTTCCTATTTGCTGTAATTTGTTATATATAATGTATAAATATATGGCTTTATCTATGACATTTTGGATTTTTTATTGTGAGACCAGCGGTTACATAACGCTGATCATAACATATATACATGAAGTTTCTAGTTCAACACATCTTCATAGCGCATGTTACACATGCACGTTATTCTCATTAACTATATATGTATATATATATATATATATGTATGTATGTATGTATATGTATATATGTACTTCAGACAACAAAATTAGATCATATAAATCCGACTATCGGATTCGGGTGGTAGCATGGAGGTAACGGTTCACCGCACAAGCATTTGTTGTGTGAGTAGGCCGATGCGTCGAAGAATTGCAAATTGCCGCCCTGTGGAATCTCCCCGCACAATCTGTTGCAACTCACATCCAAATAAGTTAACAACACCAGCTCGGCCAGGCCCAGCGGAAGACTCCCAAAAATCCTGTTGTGGTTGATGTCGAGAATCAACAAGAACCTTGGGACATACACGTTTGAGAAATCGAATTCGAACAGGTTCCAAGATAGATCTATCATAAAAATAAACGTTTTGTTGGGTGTGAAAAACACCGAGGCATCGCCTTCAAGCTTGTTCCACTTCAAATCAATCACGAGGAGTTTATTGTTTGACTCGAGCGTGCCAGGAATTGGTCCCGATAATTGGTTATAAGACAGATTGAGATAACGGAGTTGCAGTAGACTTCCGATGGTGCTCGGAATCAATCCTGAGAAGCTATTATCACCAAGTTCTAATTCCACGAGGTCCTAAAAGGCAACAGATTCAGGATTTTGTTTAGCATGCCACCAAAACATAAGTTAGAACTTTATTTAATTTGAATATCTTGGAAATATTAAATCAGTTATAAATTTCAAAAATTTTTAAAGTTATAAATTTAATTGTATATGTAACAAATACTTCAAAAAACATAATAATTCATTATGCATAACTTAATACAAAGTCATAATTTGAATTCACGTCAACAAGTTAATAGCCGATTATGGAATTTTTGTAAAAAAAAAGAATGATGCAATTAAAAATTAATTACAAAGAACTTGGTGTTCAAGTAATTATAACCTTCAAGTCACCGATGAATTCTGGAATGGGACCAGAGATGCTGGTGTTTCTGAAACCAAGTCCCAGGAGGTTATGGAGCTTGGCGATGGCTGGAGGGATGGTTCCTGTTAGGTCGGGGCAGTCTAAGAAGCCGAGCACTATGAGGTATTGAAGGTCACCGACTTCCGGCGGGACTGGTCCCACAAGATCGCAGTCCACTTCTTCAACTATGAGCTTAGCAACGCGGTTGTCATCGTCACAGGCAATGAAGGTCCAGTTGCAGCAGTCGGTTTCCGGGTCCCACGACACGAAGATGTCGGGGTCGTTGAAGGATTTCTTGATCTCTAGGAGGACCTTCTTGTCGTCGGGATGGCAGAGCTCGGAGTCGGAGAGAGAAGGGTGAAGAAATGCGGAGAAGAAAAGAACAAAACAGAGGAGGGTTCTGGTCTCCATTTTTCAATTGTTGGACGTTCTTTGTGATGAGCAAATTGATGTATGACAAGTGCTTGGCAATTAATTGGATTTATAGGGATTTTTGCCGTGTGACTTGAGCAAAAATTATTTACAACAAACAGCTATATGTTGCGCACGTTGGAAGCACGTGTATGTTATAATTATTTGCTAAACACAAAGTTATAAAATAATGAAAAAGGATGATAGGTGGTACATATTGTTGTTTAAAGTTTTTTTTTTTCTTATTGGTGATAAATTGTACTGCTCTATTATTTTTTTTTTTTTCAGTTTGTGTTGATTTCTTTTTCATCCAATCTTTTTTTTTTTTTTAACTTACGATGGGAATTCAAATTTTGCATTTTTGATACAGTCACATGCATTATTATTATCAGACTATGTCTGCAATCACTTTCATACAATCTTTTTTTTTTGGTGAATTTGTTTTCATCCAAGTTCTTAAATTAAAAACAGTGCACGAGTAATTTGTTTCAGTTTGTAATATCCATGGATGCCGTTGGAATTGAAATGTAGTAGAAATATACAAATGCTAATTTTTTTTTATTTTCTATTAATTTCAGTAAAAAAAGTGGAGTATGATAGAAGCGTAGGTAGTACTATTATTGGTATTGGGGCCAATTGTCACATGCAAGGACAAAAATTTTGTCGATACGGAAATTTGCGGAATTTTTGAGGTGCTAAAGTTCGGTCACAATTTCGGAAATAAAATCAGTTTATATATCAATTACACTAATGTTACAGTGATTTTTGTACAAAAGTTCGGGCAAATAGCAGAAAAATATCGGACAAATTTCAATAAATATTCAAAAAAAACTGTTTGTCAGATGAATTTTAACATATTAATGTTTTAAATGTTTTTAAACATGATAAAATGGTTTTTGTGATCTTCTAGTTACGACACTTTTCAAAAACAATATTCTTTTAATCTTGAATCAAGGTGAAATATAACAAGAAGAAAGGGTTACTTAGTTTTTCATAAACTTAACTTACAAAATACTTAATAAAATGATTCATGAAAATCTCCATAATAAAATATCTCGCACTAAAATATTCTTTTTAAAAGTTCAAAAGTAATAAGTTGAAATTATAAATACGTTTCTTAGTAAGAATTAATTTCATGTTATTAGAATGCTTGTTTCTTTCTTAAGTAAAGGTCAACCATTATCTACCTTAACTTGTCAAAACAAATTCATAATTGAAATATATGAGCATGTAAAGCCTACTAATGTTGTTTTAAAATTAACATTAAAAACTGATTTTACAACATTATTTTTCCGGTGATGCAATGTTGGAAGATATGCATGATCCTAGTAGATCATAAACTCTTTATTGTAAAGATTTCATTTGATTTTTATCAGAAAACTCTTTTAAATTCTAACAATAGAATATTACAAACTAATTTAAAAAAAGAAAAGACCGTTTGCGATATATAGGGATTTTTGCCGTGTGACCTGGGCAAAAATTATTTACAACAAACAGCTATATGTTGCGCACGTTGTATGTTATTTGCTAAACACAAAGTAAAAAAATAATGAAAAAAGATGATATGTGGTACATATTATTGTTTATAGTATTTTTTCTTATTGGTGATAGATTGTACCACTCTATTGTTTTTTTCCGGCTTTGTGTTGATTTCTTTTTCATCCAATCTTTTTTTTTTTTTTTTAATTTAGGATGGAGAATTCAAATTCTGCATCTTTTGATAGTTGAGGATCATGTTTAAAAAAAGATCTGGACAAGTCTAGTTTAAGATCGCGGTGTTGTTAGGGACATTACAAACATTAACTTCCCGTTAATCGCGCACACCCGGTACATACATATTGGGGTCCATAGATAAGCAAGATAATAAGTTTATAATGGAAAATAAGATATCCATAATTAAAGATAATTAGATCACGTCTTAGATTCCATAATTTGATCACGCATCCTCATATGAAGCTCATGTCCATTTTTAGTGCGAGAATTATGTTTGTACTTGCTGAATGAAAACACATTAGTTATATTTATATTGTAGGTAATCAACCTACAGCATAGTGCTTGGTGACAAATGTAGATATAGATGTTGAACAGGCGAAAATGATGTGGGATGTTACTACGTATTTTTATTTCACAAAAAAAAAAAAAATTGTGTCAAAAATTATTATCAAATTTAAAGATTTTATAGTTATATATATATATATATATATATTTAAGTAATGACGTTTATACATAAAAAAAATTTATTTTCTTAAGATGTGACAAGTATATGACAAAAAGTTTCATGATAAATTACAATATATATATATATATATATATGAGATTTTCACTACTGAAGCCTAAGTATTTTTTAATAATTATACATAAAGACTTAATTCAAGCAATAACATAACGTCCTATATAGGATCGTTACATGATACATATATTATTGTAATACATTTTATTATTGGTGATAAGTGGTATTGCTCCATTTTTTTTTTTTTTTTTTTACCTTTATGTTGTTTTCTTTTTTATGGAATCATTTTTTTTGAATTTAGGATGGGGATTCGAACTTTACATTTTTTTAATAGAGTCTCGTGTACTACTATTATTAAGCTATGTTTGCAATCATTTTTCATCCAACCTTTTTTTTTTTCTTTTCTGAATTTGTTTTCATCTAATCTTTTGATCTCATTAAATCACGAAAACCTAAAAACACAAGTTCCTAAATTTAAAAATGTGCACAAGTAATTTGTTAAGTTTGTAACATGCATTGATGCCGTTGGAATTGAATTCTTGATCTTAAGATGCATAACAGAGCTAATAATATGCTCTCCTCCTTGGTCAGGTGTCAATTATTATTATTATTATTATTATTATTATTATTATTATTATTATTATTATTATTATTTTATTATTATTATTATTATTATATTATTATTATTATTATTATTATTATTATTATTATTATTATTATTTTACTTGTCTTCTATGCTTTTATGCTTTATTTTTTCTTTTATCTTTTTCTTGTTCTTCTCTTATTTATTTTCTTTTTTGCTTTTAGCTTTTTTTTTTTCTTTACCTTTCTCGTTTCTCATTACATGTTAAAATAAGTGAGAATAGGTTTTCTTAGAGTTTCTTTTTTAAGTTTCGTAAGGGAGTTTCGAATCTAGTTAAAAATGCTTTCATCCAAGATTCTTTTACTTTTTTTTTTTTTATTGTCTTGATTTTATGTGCTTTTTTTATTATTTGTTTTGTAATTTATGGATTCTTTTTATGAGTTTCTTTATGGTTTTTTAATTTGATTAAAAAGCTTTTCGCCTAATTTTTTTTTTTTGGAATTTCGTTAAGAAGTTTCAGTTTTTTTTTTTTTTTAATTTCATATAGCGTTTTGATTTTTTGTTTCTTTTTATTGTTTTGCCATTTTGTTTTTTTTTTTTCCTTTTCTTTTCTTTTCTTTTTCAAAATTTCTCTTTAAACTCTTATATCTTTTATTAAGTTGGTTTGAAAGGGCTTTGTCTAAATTTGTTTAAACGTGAAAACGTTTTTACCACGGTCCCTGTGTACATGCCTTTAGAGCATCCAGCGAGGGGATATAGCAGCGAGACCGTACCCAAATCCACCTGAGACATCATGACGTGTACATAAACGTAGTGAGACCTCGTGTCTCTATCAGGCCAACATACACACACGCGCTTGAAGATATTTTTCACTACTTTATTAATGCAAATTTATAATAAGAAAGAGCAACATTTATGAAGGAATACAAATGTAGGCAAGGAGCTAAACATAACACCTTTGAAGATTTTCATGTCTACTTATATATACATACATATACAGGCTTGTGTTGTGGGTGAGCACATATAGTTATATTTTTTATGGAAACCTACTTTCAATCGAAATGAGAACCTAAGTCTTGATTCACATAAAATGCAAGATAATTGATAAGATAAGGAAAAAGGGGAAAAAAAAAAAAAAAAAACTCAATTAGTATTATTATTCTCACCCCTAAAGGTGTGCCTCCTCAGAAGATGGCCTGCGTTGTTCATCTTGCAGGTGTGTGTGTGTGTGTCTATATATATATTCACATTGACTCCATACCATATTGATGAGAAATTTGTTATTATTGTGTTGATTTTAGCATTTGTTCTGGCTTTCTGAAATAGTCTTTGTTAAGGTTAATAGTGGATTTGGTGTTCTGGGCAGTTTTTGCCACTAGTTGTTAGGGAAGGCTTGAAATAGGACCAGAGATGTTGGTGTTTCTGAAACCAAGTCCCAGGAGGTTATGGAGCTTGGCGATGGCTGGACGGGTTCCTGTTAGGTCGGGGCAGTCTGCGAAGCCGAGCACTATGAGGTATTGAAGGTCACCGACTTCCGGCGGGACTGGTCCCACAAGATCGCAGCCCACGTCTTCAACTATGAGCTTAGCAACGCGGTTGTCGTCGTCGCAGGCAATGAAGGTCCAGTTGCAGCAGTCGGTTTCCAGGTCCCACGACACGAAGATGTCGGGGTCGTTCAAGGATTTATTGATCCCTAGGAGGACCTTCTTGTCGTCGGGGTGGCAGAGCTCGGAGTCGGAGAGAGAAGGGTCAAGAAATGCGGAGAAGAAAAGAACCAAACAGAGGAGGGCTCTGGTCTCCATTTTTCAATTGTTGGACGTTCTTTGTGATGAGCAAATTGATGTATGACAAGTGCTTGGCAATTAATTGGATTTATAGGGATTTTTGCCGTGTGACCTGGGCAAAAATTATTTACAACAAACAGCTATATGTTGCGCACGTTGGAAGCACATGTATGTTATTTGCTAAACACGAAGTAAAAAAATAATGAAAAAAGATGATATGTGGTACATATTATTGTTTATAATATTTTTTCTTATTGGTGATAGATTGTACCACTCTATTTTTTTTTTTTCTGGCTTTGTGTTGATTTCTTTTTCATCCAATCTTTTTTTTTTTTTTTTTAATTTAGGATGGGGAATTCAAATTCTGTATCTTTTGATAGTAGAGGATCATGTTTAAGAAAAAATCCAGACAAGTCTAGTGTAAGATCGCGGTGTTGTTAGGGATATTGCAAACATTAACTTCCCGTTAATCACGCACACCCGGTACATACATATCGGGGTCCATAGATAAGCAAGATAATAAGTTTATAATGGAAAATAAGACATCCATAATTAAAGATAATTAGATCATGTTTTAGATTCCATAATTTGATCACGCATCCTCATATGAAGTTCATGTCCATTTTTAGTGCGAGAATTATGTTTGTACTTGCTGAATGAAAACACATTAGTTATATTTATATTGTAGGTAATCAACCTACAGCATAGTGCTTGGTGACAAATGTAGATATAGATGTTGAACAGGCGAAAATGATGTGGGATGTTACTACGTATTTTTATTTCGCAAAAAAAAAAAAAAATTATGTCGAAAATTATTATCAAATTTAAAGATTTTATAGTTATATATATATATATATATATATATTTAAGTAATGACGTTTATACATAAAAAAATTTATTTTCTTAAGATGTGACAAGTATATGACCAAAAGTTTCATGATAAATTACAATATATATATATATATATATATGAGATTTTCACTACTGAAGCCTAAGTATTTTTTAATAATTATACATAAAGACTTAATTCAAGCAATAACATAACGTCATATATAGGATCGTTACATGATACATATATTATTGTAATACATTTTATTATTGGTGATAAGTGGTATTGCTCCATTTTTTTTTTTTTTTTTTACCTTTATGTTGTTTTCTTTTTTATCGAATCATTTTTTTTTTAAATTTAGGATGGAAGATTCAAACTTTACATTTTTTTGATAGAGTCTCGTGTACTATATTATTAAGCTATGTTTGCAATCACTTTTCATCCAACTTTTTTTTTTTTTTTTCTGAATTTGTTTTCATCTAATCTTTTGATCTCATTAAATCACGAAAACCTAAAAAAACAAGTTCCTAAATTTAAAAATGTGCACGAGTAATTTGTTAAGTTTGTAACATGCATTGATGCCGTTGGAATTGAATTCTTGATCTTAAGATGCATAACAGAGCTAATAATATGCTCTCCTCCTTGTGTCAGGTGTCAATTATTATTATTATTATTATTATTATTATTATTATTATTATTATTATTTTATTATTATTATTATTATTATTATTATTATTATTATTATTATTATTATTATTATTATTATTATTATTATTATTATTATTATTATTATTATTTTACTTCTCTTCTATGCTTTTATGCTTTATTTTTTCTTTTATCTTTTTCTTGTTCTTCTCTTATTTATTTTCTTTTTTGCTTTTAGCTTTTTTTTTTCTTTACCTTTCTCGTTTCTCATTACATGTTAAAATAAGTGAGAATAGGTTTTCTTAGAGTTTCTTTTTTAAGTTTCGTAAGGGAGTTTCGAATCTAGTTAAAAATGCTTTCATCCAAGATTCTTTTACTTTTTTTTTTTTATTGTTTTGATTTTATGTGCTTTTTTATTATTTTTTTTGTAATTTATGGATTCTTTTTATGAGTTTCTTTATGGTTTTTTAATTTGATTAAAAAGCTTTTCGCCTAATTTTTTTTTTTTTTGGAATTTCGTTAAGAAGTTTCAGTTTTTTTTTTTTTTTTAATTTCATATAGCGTTTTGATTTTTTGTTTCTTTTTATTGTTTTGCCATTTTGTATTTTTTTTCCTTTTCTTTTCTTTTCTTTTTCAAAATTTCTCTTTAAACTCTTATATCTTTTATTAAGTTGGTTTGAAAGGGCTTTGTCTAAATTTGTTTAAACGTGAAAACGTTTTTACCACGGTCCCCATGTACATGCCTTTCGAGCATCCAGCGAGGGGATATAGCAGCGAGACCGTACCCAAATCCACCTGAGACATCATGGCGTGTACATAAACGTAGTGAGACCTCGTGTCTCTGTCTGGCCAACATACACACACACGCGCTTGAAGATATTTTTCACTACTTTATTAATGCAAATTTGTAATAAGAAAGAGCAACATTTATGAAGGAATACAAATGTAGGCAAGGAGCTAAACATAACACCTTTGAAGATTTTCATGTCTACTTATATATACATACATATACAGGCTTGTGTTGTGGGTGAGCACATATAGTTATATTTTTTATGGAAACCTACTTTCAATCGAAATGAGAACCTAAGTCTTGATTCACATAAAATGCAAGATAATTGATAAGATAAGGAAAAAGGGGGAAAAAAAAAAAAAAAAACTCAATTAGTATTAGTATTCTCACCCCTAAAGGTGTGCCTCCTCAGAAGATGGCCTGCGTTGTTCATCTTGCAGATGTGTGTGTGTGTCTATATATATATTCACATTGACTCCATACCATATTGATGAGAAATTTGTTATTATTGTGTTGATTTTAGCATTTGTTCTGGCTTTCTGAAATAGTCTTTGTTAAGGTTAATAGTGGATTTGGTGTTCTGGGCAGTTTTTGCCACTAGTTGTTAGGGAAGGCTTGAAATAGTTTTGTAGAGTTCGAGAATTGAGTGATTTTTTTTTTTTTTTTCAAAATAAAACTTTGATCATATAGCGCAATGTAGCATGCAAATCATTAGCTTTAATTTCTGGGAGATGGGTTTCAAAAAAGTTTCGATTTTCTTGATACTTGAGGGAATACTGGGATTCGATTTGGTCATATAGCCCAATGTTGCATGCAAATCATTAGCTTTGATTGCTGGGAGACGGGTTTCGAAAATGATTCGATTTTCTTGATACTTGAGGGAATACTGATATAGTTTTGCAAAGAATATCTGGGTGCACCGTTTTGCAAAGAATATCTGGCACTGTAGTCAGTAGGATATTTGTGGTGAATGATAGTGGAGTGCCATGTGTGTAGCGTGGTAAAACATCTAGTATTTCTAGTTGACTCTGTACGACCTGGATATGCTACTAGGATCTGAATGCGGTTATACCTTATAAGGTGTTAGGATCATTCTGCTATTCTGGCACTAAGCGGATTCCTCATGCATTCCAAAAGGATTCCCTAGACATGCGAAAATGTACATTGGAATTTAAGACCATTTGGGTTCATAAATGCGACTTGTACTTATTTTTATTTCAAGCTTGAAGCCTAGTGATTTACCTTGATCGTTTCATCATTTACCTCTTTCAAAGGTTTCAAATTCCAATATTTTTATTCTAATTAAAAACTAGAATTCCCCTTCTTTTTAATTATACATCAAGTGACCACATTTAGGACGCCATTACTTTGGTAGTTTTTCTTCTTATCAGTATGTCATTGACTTATTAATTGTAAGCATACCTCTATTTGGATAGAAATTAGCAAGTGTGAGGCCTCCTGTTTGGCAGGTTAAAGAGTACTCCTTTTTTTTTTTTTTTTTTTTTTTTTTGGGTGGGGGGGGGGGGGGGGGGGGGGGGTGTGGTAGTTAGCGGGCATGATAATGATGTAACTGATTTCTTTTTACGTTGTTTAAAATTGCTATGAAGGGAAGTCGTAACTGAGAGTACTCTTCGGTTTGTCTTGTGAAATAATGAAATATTCGTGAAGCATCCCTATTATTACTTGCAAAGTTGGAGAACTTATTGCGAGCGGATTTACATAACATGTTAGAGGATATTATCATCGAAAATTTAATGGTAGTATGACATCTATCACCTCACTTCTATCTGCAGGAACTGGGGATCATACTTTTGAGCGGAGGTTGCGTCTTGGAGGACCACTACTAAAGGAAAATATTGCAACTATGGTGCTCGAGAGGTACAACTCATTTCCGCAAGTGTCTATGTTGAAACCCAAAACTTTTTCCCGATTACTCAGTCTACGCCTTTTTACTAAGGTAAAATATGCACTACAGCCCTTTCTATGGACAAAGACGTCCTATGCTGCAGCGTGGTGCGAAACTATTGTGTGTTAGTGACTTGCTTTTGTTAGGAAGCGCAACCATTGAAGAAGCCCGTAGTCTGTTATATTGGTTAAACTCGGAAGCAGGGTTTGGCAAGATGGGCATTTGTGTACTTCGCATGGGTAAGAGATGTTTGGATCACTTGTTAGATCTTGTAGCTTAAGAAGAAATGCATCCTATCTATCGTTTAGAAACTTTTCTTCTTTAAAAACTAGATCATTTTGTTTGTGTCAACCAAGTACTCAAGAGTTGCAAAACTAATCTACCAATGCTTGCTTTCGAGATGGGAAAGTTTTCTTTTGGTCCGAAAATTAATACTTTGATATAATTTAGGAGGAGTTCATGCTGCAATGGTTGGCTCACTTCACCCCACTCCTGTTGCAACCCTTCCTTTCCTCTCTCCACACTCCGCCGTTGTGGCATTCTGTGAGGGGATACTAAAGCATGCCACTGCATGGGAGGCACTGAGAGAGGAACTTGCGGCACAGAAGGCTGCAATGACTCTCGAGGAGGTTAGAGAACGGATGCGGAATGTTTTGTCTCTCACAGATGTCACGCTTTCCTGTCCCTAAAAATACCAATGCTGTAATATTTGTTGCCGCAACTGTAAGTAACTGTGTATTTTGACTTTGAATAACCGACCGTATATTTCTACTTTTCTCCTCCCATCGTAATGCATTTGTGCCCCCTTTTAACCATATAGTGAAGAATTTTTTGATCCCTTTTTCTCAGAAAGAGTATTAATTGCATTGTATTTTCATTTTAAATTGTGCCCGTCTTATTTTACCTTCTGTTTATGATCTAAATAACCTTTTTAACGAATTCTTTCTAGGTGTTCACTTTTATTGCATTCATGGTTCAGGATGATGGGTACATTCCCAAACACTCAGTGCTGGAGCTTCAAAAGGCTTGGCCAGGTTCAGAAGTGCGGTGGGTGACTGGCGGCCATGCCTCGTCCTTCCTTCTTCACAATGGCGAGTTTCGCAGAGCCATTGTTGACGGGCTTGATAGATTACAATGGAAGGAGTGTCCATTATGACAGTGGCTCCACATGAGACACAGATTGCACATTTGTTTGTTATGGTAAATCTTGTTTACCTCTGATCCTCTCACAAACTTTGTTCAGTGGTTTTCTAACATCTTAGAACACCCCATTAAAAAAAAATGGAAAAAAAAGAAGGAAAGAAGAAATGGGTTTTCATATATTTCGTATTTATTGTATGTACTTTTGTATCATCATGGATGCCATTACGGAGAAAAAAAAAAGAAAAAAAAAAAAAGAAAGAATTAATCTCAGTTCAAAGAGATTGAAAACAAATCCGATGATTTTTCATTGTTCAACTTTGATTGTACTTTTTGTTAGACAAGTTGAAAGCACGCACATGGGCTTTGTCACAACCTTTTTAGTAGTCAAGATGATTTATAAGAAATTATTTAGATACACGATGTATATACTTTTAACTAAATGATATTGTGGATTTTAATAAATAATAATAATTCAAGATTGGGCTTGGTTGAACTTTCTCAACATTTGGGTTTGTAACAAAATTTTGGAAATTGGGTTTGGTTATAACTTTTTAAATATACATGGATTTGTAAAAAATTTAGGAAAATATTGGGGTAACAATTCCTTATAATAAAAGATTTAATGACACGTTAAAAAACTTACTAGAAGACAAAATAATTTGACCAAAAGTTTGATAGTGAAATATGAGAGGGTGAATAGTTAAGAAACTTATATTTTTAATATGAAAAATACTAAGGACATCAGATGTAATCCTAACTTTTAAATAATAATTTATATTACATGTGAGTTGTTTTTTTTTTATTGGTAAGTATTTAAAGTATAGTTACATTTATTAATAAAAATAAGAATATGACATATGAGTTAATATTTAAAAAGTTGGGATTGAAGTTAATGTCTCTAGTATTACTTTTTTAATGTGGTTAAATAATAGATTTGCGATGATAAATTTGGCTCACTTCCGCATGTCTGATTGTTCAAGTTTTTTATATGGATCCGTTGATTAATAAAAAAAAGTTTCAAAGCACACACCTCACTCACCTTATCTTTATCTATTTCTTTGGAAACAAAAGGTTACATTTTAAAGTTTTTGTTTAAACACAAAAATTAAATCCTTAAAAAGAAAATTAAACTAAAGAAATACTCTAAAAAATTACAATAAAAAATAAAAAAAGAAGAATATTCCACAAGTCCTTTGTGTACAAAGTCTCGATATTCTTTGGGTAAAGTCCAATTACAAGGTTTGAGATGATCCGAAAGCACTTGATCATAATCAATATTATAAAACCTACCTGAATATTGAGCATTTATATGATTCTTTGCAATGTCTACTTGATAAAACTCCAAAACATAAGGAGATTAGTAAATCTTAATTTAGCTAGTCATTCATATATGTGTGGAAACATATATATATATATATATATATATTTAACATGCATCTATTTTGTTTGCTTAATTTGTGCTCGAGCTGGATGGTGAAAAATTAGTATCAGATTTTGTCGGAAGATAGATCTAGAACAATTTACCTATCCTAATTAAAAAAATTTTTTGGCTTAAACGATTATGTATTAAGAGCTAAATTAGCTAAATGGATGAGTAGATATAGAGTAGTACCATAGATACCAATTCTAATCCTTACTTTTTAAATACCAACTCATGTATTATATTTTCACTAGTAGATGTAATCAATTGATATGTCAATACCTTAAACACTTACTAATATAAGAACGATAATCATATACTACATAGATTGATATTAAAAAATTAATATTAGAGTTGGTGTCCCTATCATTTTTTATAGACAGGCCATGTCTTTTTTTAGGCACACTTGAGTGGGAGTCCCTTGACCCTGATGGTACAGATTAAACACATGAAAGCAACCCACGTTATTGCGTGGACTTTTAAAGTCAATCCCGCAGGCACATATATATTACTTTGATCGTTTTATTATTATAATTTTGCTATTATTTCTTCCAGCTGTTCTTATTGTTTGTTTGTTTTTTTAATCATAAATTATGTCTAGTCGCACAAACTTCTACTCCAAATAAGAATTCTACCAAAAAAACTTAAAAAATTATAGCTACAAATCACATATTTAGTTTTAGTTATAGATACATAAATTATTATTACGATAATAAACTATGCTAAATTACATGCTTTGTTGTAGTGGCTGATGTTGTAAAGAGGTCTAATTTATTGAAGAAGCGATGCCCTTTTCTTTTCAAAGCTTGTTTATTATATCTGGATTTTCCATTTTTGAATATGAATGTATATCTATATATAAAATTAGTCATATAGTATATGTGTAATGTTTACTTGTTCACTGAACACATTAAGACAATAGTAATATGGCTTTGGGTACTGTTCATGTACCAATATATATATATATATATATATATTTCCAATCAAAGTTTTGGCTTTGACCTATTACTCTCTTATGAAATTTTGATTCCTTATTTACAGTATAACCAGGAAGGAAAAAAAAAAAAAAAGAAAAGAAAACCTCTTATACGACGGGGTTAGAGTAAGAAGCTGCAACAATAAGAGAATTCATGATAACAATTAACAACAACAACAACAACAACAACAAAATTAATAACAAAAGAAAAATTGATCATCAAGATCATGATGAGGATGATGATGAAATTATTGGCACCTCCTCAATTTCCAATGAAGATGATCGCATGTTTAATATGATTTTTAATAGTGATTCTTCAAAATATGTTAAAACACTGAAAAGGCAGCAGAAACTAATGTTGTCTATTAATTCCCATAAAACTCTACCTACTAATCATCTAGGCCCGGCAAACTCCACCCACAATCACCCTCCTTTTAGGGTTTAATGTTCTCGTTGGCCATATTTCCAATTGGATACAGGCTCTAATATCATTTATAATGACCCATACCTCCATTTGGTATGAATATTGTCTGCTTTGGGTCTCATGCTCGTACAGTTTTGTTCTTGAGCTCAATCCCAAAATGCTCATATCATTATAAGGTAGTCTCTTTACTTATGAATCACCACGTGTATCCATTCCCAAGTGATATGAGACTGTACAGTTTATCCTTTTCCTTGTATGGATTGATAACTGTCACATTTTTGCTCCAACAATCGTAGCCCGATGACAGTAACCGTGTAGTAAATGTGAATATCACCCACTAAGAAAGTTCTCAGAGAATATTGGAGGGGGTCATATCGGTCTCACTTTAGATCTAGTCTTCTTAGATAGAACTTCCTCAGACTGTACGTGTCCTCAAAACCACATCACAAACCTAACACTCTGATACCACTTACTAAAAAAATAGGATCTCAAAACCACCCGTAAGAGTCAGCAAACAACAGAAATATCAACAATTATAAGAAATAGATGTGAAAGTAATCACTCTCACCACAACACAATAATTTTTGCGAACAACTCCAAAAAAAAAAAAACAAAAACAAAAAACAAAAGACAAAACAAAACATAACCATAGGGCTCAGAAAGAAATCCAACATGTAAAAAATTTTTACAATCACACAAACTTTTTCTTTCACTACCACGATTCCAATACACCCAGTCTTTCCAAGGATACACTAACTCACAACTTTCTATACTCAAAAATATGAGAGACAGGAAAGGGATTTATCTAGAGTTAAAATTTAATGCTTGAAATGCTTTTTATTGCGGCAACTAAAAACTACACCTTGGGGTTTCTTATATAACTTTTTTAGAACGTCCCTTTTATTAAGCCAAAATCTTAACAGAAATACGTAAGATTTTAAAGAATTTTAGGAGTTACAAGCCGAATCAATTAGTCAGGCCACTGCTATCTTTATGTATGTCGTTCTTGAAGAAGAAGACTTGGAGGCTCGATGCTTTTAAACAAGAATATTAAGTTTGGTCCATGTCTATAGTAGCAATAGCTTCAAGACAAAAAATTTTTTTTTCTTTCTTTCTTTTCCGTATCTTGTTTTATTTTATTTTTTATTTTTTACAAATGGGAAGCTTCGGCTCAAGAACATGCATTTTTTTTTCTTCCTTGGATTTTCTTTATAGCTAGTTTTGAGGTTTTTTTTTTGCAAGATTTTAACTAGGCATCTTTTTCACAATTAAGTATTAGATCTTGTGGTTATCAACTATCCCATGCTTTATTTGGGATATTTTTTTAAAATGTTTTTAATTGTATTTATACTTTGTTTAAGGTTGTCTCTATAATTGTTTAAATTTGTATCTATGAAATTCATTTTGGATCTGCCTTCTGTTTTCTTAGTACAGTTTTGTTATCGTTTTAGGAAACCTGTCTTTGTAAATTAACCTGCTTTCATTCCATGTCCTTCCTAAGTTAAATTAGATTAAACTAAATTCAGGAATCGCGGTTGCATATTAAATTAGATTCCTTTCTCGAAGAAAACCAGTTTAGTCATATATAATGAAATTGTTGTTTTTGTCCTCACTTAAAAAAAAAAAAAAAAAAAAAAAAAAAAAAAAAAAAGGAAGAAACAAACTAATGCACAAGCTACAATATGTATAGAGTTTTTTTTTTTTTTTTTTTTTTTTTTTTTTTTTTTTTTTTTGCTACACAGTATAGAGAAGGAAAAACATAATAAGAATAACGGTAGTAAACGTATTGACTCATGAAACAATTTAACAAACACATAATATATATATACAAAGCCACGTATATATATATATATATAAATATTTATATATCCTTGCTCTTCTTCTTCTTCTTCTCTGTTTCTTCTTCTTCGTGTTGTTGTTGTCTGGTCTGTTAACAATGGAGGAAGAGATAGAATCTGGAAATAATTCCAAACCCGAGCCGCTCATCACTGCCAACGATGATCATCAAGACAAGAATGTTGATCATGATCAACACACGATGAAGAACAAGTCTGCAAATGATGAAGAAGTCCAAGTACGACATCAAGATGAGCATCAAGACGGCCTTACAAGTGTTGGGTTGTCCGCCCCATGTTGTGGGCTGGACAATATTGGGCCAAAAGCCCAATAGCTTTTGATTAAAAGCAAAAGGGGGTATTAATGGCTTGTTGAACAAGCCGTGTGTTAGAGTGGCAGAAAAAAGAGAAAAGTGAGGGCTGCTGTGGGTGTGCGACGAAAAGGCAGAGAGAGAAAACAGAGAGAGGGGTAGACCTTTTTGGGTTTGTACAAGACGATTGAGCGGTGAAACGGTGTCCGTTGGTGCTCAAATTTGACGTGGTGAATCCTTGTGACTAGCTCTTCTCATCTACCGGTTCTGATTTTCGAATTGGTGTCTCTAAGGTGCTTTTCCCAAATACCCACTTGAGATCCAAAACTGATTTCTTTTTATGTTATGTATTGAAATCCATCTTGTTGAAGATGAGCATTGTTGTTTAGCCAAGATTGTATTTTATCTTGATGATTGTGAGCCTCTAGTTGTATCTAGAGAGAACTTTGTAATCCCATTATTGTTGATTAGTGGAAGTTGATATCGGACTAAGGTCCCGTGGTTTTTCCCTTCGCATTGGAGGGTTTTCCACGTAAAAATCGGTGTCTCTTGTGTGGTTGGTTTTTTTGTTTCTTTGATTTTTCGCAACAAAGTGGTATCAGAGCTTTTGGTTGGCTAGAGAAAAATTCTTGTGTGTTGAGATGGATGAACAAAATTCGTTTGGGATGATAAAATTAACCCCATCGAATTATTCCATTTGGAAGCGGAAAATGCAAGACATGCTATATTGCAGGGATTTGTTTAGGCCTGTTCTAGGCAAGGAAAAGCCAGAAAAAATGAGTGATGAGGACTGGGAGATATTGCATATGAAGGCTGCTGCTACAGTAAGGCAGTGGGTTGATCACAATATATTCCATCACATTGCTGAAGAAACCAAAGCTGATGCTCTCTGGCAAAAGTTAGCGGCGATGTATGAGAAGAATACTTTCAGAAATAAAGCCACTCTCATTCGAAGGCTTGTGAATTTGAAGTATAGAGATGGGAAGAGTATGACTGAACATACAAGCGATTTTCAAGGCTTGGTGAACCAGTTGACAACTATGAAGATGAAACTTGAAGATGAGCTACAAGCCTTGTTACTTCTCAGCTCATTGCCTGAAAGCTGGGAAACACTAGTGGTGTCACTAAGTACTTCAGCACCAGAAGGAAAACTAACCATGGAGATGGTTAAGGACAGTTTGCTCAACGAAGAAGCCAGAAGAAAGGAAAAGGGTGAATCTTCTTCTTCTGAGGTACTTGTTTCTGAAAAACATGAAAGGCGTGGAAGAAGCAAAAGCAGGCATTCTCAAGGTCATGGCAAAAAGGATACACCTCGAGGAAAATCCCAATACAGAAAAAGTTTCAAGTGTTACCACTGTAATAAGCCAGGTCACATGAAGAAAGAGTGCAGGATTTGGAAAAGAGAGCAGGGTGAAGGAAAGAAAGATGAGAAAGAGACTAATACAGCAGCCACTGAAGGTGATGTTGTCATTGTTTGCGATGATAGTTGTGTTAGCCTCGCATGCCAGGATAGTGATTGGGTGATTGATTCTGGTGCTTCTTTTCATGTTACTGCTCATGGTGATTTCTTCACTTCTTACTCTGCCGGTGATTTTGGCAATGTCAAGATGGGAAACAGTGGTGCCTCTAAAATTGTGGGTATTGGTGATATTTGCTTGGAGACCAATCTTGGAAGCAAGTTAATACTCAAGGATGTCAGACATGTACCAGATATTCGCCTCAACTTGATCTCTACAGGCAGACTTGACGACGAGGGTTTCATTAATTATTTTGGTGAAAGTAAATGGAAGCTCACCAAAGGTTCTCTAGTGATTGCAAGAGGAAAGAAGATGAATACGCTCTATGTCACACAAGCAAAGCTCAAAAAGGGAGAGATAAATGCTATTCAGAAGGATACAAGTATTGATCTTTGGCACAAGAGGCTTGGTCACATTAGCGAGAAAGGACTACAAATTCTTGCTAGAAAGCAATTCCTCCCCAGTTTGCAAGGTATACCTCTTAAAACTTGTGTTGATTGTTTAGCTGGAAAAACACATAGAGTTGCATTTCATTCACACCCTCCATCTAGAAGATCAAATATTCTTGATTTGATTCATACTGATGTCTGCTCTATGCAAACTAAAACTCTTGGAGGTTCACTCTATTTTGTGACTTTTATTGATGACCACTCAAGAAAAGTTTGGGCTACCGCTTTGAAAACTAAAGACCAGGTGTTCAATATCTTTAAAGAATTTCATGCCAAGATTGAAAGAGAGACAGGAAATCAGTTGAAGTCAGTTCGAGCTGATAATGGTGGTGAATACAGGGGACCATTTGAAAACTACTGCAAAGCCCATGGAATCAGGTTTGAGAAAACTCCAGCAAAGACACCTCAGCTAAATGGCGTGGCAGAAAGAATGAACAGGACCATTGAAGAAAGGATAAGATGTATGCTTTCTCATGCTAAGCTTCCTAAGTCTTTTTGGGGGGAGGCTATGAGGACTGCAGTCGACTTGATTAATCTTTCCCCAGCAGCTGCCTTGAATGGTGATGTTCCTAACAGAGTTTGGATAGGGAAAGATGTCTCTTATGGTTATTTGAGAGTTTTTGGCTGCAGGGCATTTGTTCATATTCCTAAAGATGAGAGGTCCAAGCTTGACGATAAGGCAAAATCATGTATTTTCTTGGGATATGGTCATGAAGAGTTTGGGTACAGATTATGGGATCCAGTGAACATGAAGATTGTCAGAAGCAGAGATGTTGTGTTTCTTGAAGATCAACTTGGTGATGGTGCTGATAAAGTTGAAAAGACCAGTTCCTCTGTTGAGATTCCTGTCAATTTGAATCCAGTTAATCCACCTGCAGTGAATACTGATCACGGGGGAGACACGCAAGAAGATGGTGGAGATAGTGTTGATGATGAAGCCCCTCCTGCTGATGATGTTATCCCTCCAGTTGAACAAGTTGAGCAAGAACCGCCACCACCACCAGATGAGCCTCCATTGAGAAGATCTACTAGAGAGCGCCAACCTGCTTCATGATACAGTTCAAGTGAGTATGTGATGCTTACAGATGGTGGAGAGCCTGAAACTTACCAAGAAGCAATTTCTCTTGAGCAAAGAAAGAATGGTCTAATGCCATGCAGGAAGAGATGAAATCCCTGTGTGAGAACCACACCTACAACTTGGTAAGGTTACCAAAAGGCAAGAAAGCGCTCAAGAACAAATGGGTTTACAGGTTGAAAGTCGAAAACAATAGCTCACAACTAAGGTACAAAGCTCGGTTGGTTGTGAAAGGATTTGGTCAGAAGAAAGGTGTTGACTTTGAAGAGATATTTTCTCCAGTTGTGAAGATGTCATCCATCAGAGTTGTTCTTAGTCTAGCTGCCCGCTTGAATTTAGAGATAGAGCAACTTGATGTGAAAACTGCATTTCTTCACGGTGATTTAGAAGAAGAAATTTATATGGAGCAGCCAGAAGGGTTCAAAGTCAAGGGAAAGGAGAATCATGTGTGCAAGCTTCGAAAGAGTTTGTATGGGCTCAAACAAGCACCAAAACAGTGGTACAAGAAGTTTGATTCTTTTATGGTGAGTCATGGGTACTTTAGAACTTCATCTGATCATTGTGTGTTTACAAAGAAATACTCCAGTGATGATTTCATTATCCTCCTGCTATATGTTGATGATATGCTGATTGTTGGCCATGATACTAGTAAGATTGAGAAGTTTAAGCAGGAGTTAAGTAAGTCTTTTGCAATGAAAGACTTGGGATCGGCAAAACAAATACTCGGCATGAAAATCTCCCGTGATAGGAAGAATGGGAAGCTTTGGCTATCTCAAGAAGGTTATATTGAAAAAGTTCTTGAAAGGTTCAATATGAGCAAGGCAAAAGCAGTTTGTTCTCCACTTGGTGGGCACTTTAAGCTTACTTCTAAGCAATGTCCAACAAGTGAGAAAGAAAAAGAAGAAATGAATAAAGTTCCCTATGCGTCTGCAGTTGGCAGTTTGATGTATGCCATGGTTTGCACAAGACCAGATATTGCTCATGCTGTTGGGGTTGTCAGCCGATTTCTTTCTAATCCTGGAAAAGAACATTGGGCAGCGGTGAAATGGATATTAAGATATCTGAGAGGTACTTCTAGGGTGTGTTTATGCTTTGGCAGTGATGAACCTATTTTAGAAGGGTACACAGATTCAGACATGGCAGGTGATGTTGATTCCAGGAAGTCCACTTCGGGGTTCTTGATGACATTTGCAGGGGGAGCAGTCTCTTGGCAGTCTAAGTTACAGAAATGTGTTGCTTTGTCCAGTACAGAAGCTGAGTACATTGCAATTACTGAAGCCTGCAAAGAAGTTTTGTGGATGAAAAAGTTTCTTGAAGAATTGGGCCTGCAACAAGAGAAGTACATTGTCTACAGTGACAGTCAGAGTGCCATCCACCTCTCCAAAAATTCAACATTCCATTCAAGATCCAAGCATATTGATGTTAGATATCACTGGATTCGTGATGTTATCGAAACAAAGCAAATGCACTTGGAGAAAGTTCATACAAGTGAGAATGGATCGGATATGTTGACAAAGTCTTTGCCTAAGGAGAAACTTGAAGCGTGCAAGCAAAGAGCGGGTTTGGTTGAGCCTACTACATGACGCGGAGGGGGAGAATTGTTGGGTTGTCCGCCCCATGTTGTGGGCTGGACAATATTGGGCCAAAAGCCCAATAGCTTTTGATTAAAAGCAAAAGGGGGTATTAATGGCTTGTTGAACAAGCCGTGTGTTAGAGTGGCAGAAAAAAGAGAAAAGTGAGGGCTGCTGTGGGTGTGCGACGAAAAGGCAGAGAGAGAAAACAGAGAGAGGGGTAGACCTTTTTGGGTTTGTACAAGACGATTGAGCGGTGAAACGGTGTCCGTTGGTGCTCAAATTTGACGTGGTGAATCCTTGTGACTAGCTCTTCTCATCTACCGGTTCTGATTTTCGAATTGGTGTCTCTAAGGTGCTTTTCCCAAATACCCACTTGAGATCCAAAACTGATTTCTTTTTATGTTATGTATTGAAATCCATCTTGTTGAAGATGAGCATTGTTGTTTAGCCAAGATTGTATTTTATCTTGATGATTGTGAGCCTCTAGTTGTATCTAGAGAGAACTTTGTAATCCCATTATTGTTGATTAGTGGAAGTTGATATCGGACTAAGGTCCCGTGGTTTTTCCCTTCGCATTGGAGGGTTTTCCACGTAAAAATCGGTGTCTCTTGTGTGGTTGGTTTTTTTGTTTCTTTGATTTTTCGCAACAACAAGTTCCCAGATTGTGACAACCGATTCGATACGCTACGATCTCTCGGCGGTCACAAGAAAGCACACAACTAAAAAAAGAAAAAACGATTAATTCTGATTCTGATTCTGATGTTGATCTGAGGAGGAAGAGGAAGCTGAAGAAAGTAATGAAAAAGAAGTAAAAGATAAATTAGAAGAAGAAGAACAAGACGAAGAGCATCCGGGGAATTTCGAGAGAGGGGGAGTACTACAAGAAGGAAAAGAAGACAAAAGATGAATTTGGTTGATGGTGAAGATTCGTCGTCGGTGTTACAAAATTTTCTAATTGCAATTTTGATGGTGATTCTGGGAATTCCATCTTCTGGGGTGTTCATTAATTAGTTTTCTTTCCCTTTTTTTTTTTGGTAATTTCTTTTGGAACTTTTGTTTTCGGGTGTTGATTTTGTTGATGCAAAAGCATGACTCTGGGGGCTCTAAAAGAAACATCCAAACTCGATATATTTTTTTCTTTTCTTCTTCCGATCTTTAGGGGGTGTATTGCAGATTGATGTAATTTCTCTTGATTCATTTTGTATAAACTTTTTCCGTCACAGTCTATATATTCTTCAATCTCATTTGGGAAATAGAAGTCAAACCGTTTTGTGTTAAAATTTAAGCTCATTCTTGGGGAATAAGTATTCTCCTTTAGCAAGGAAAAAAATAAAAGAAAAGAACCTAACTGACCTTAGTCTCATTTTACGATGCCACATTAGTGTTTTCCTCCGCCCTTCCATTTTATCAAACGGTCCCGCAACATTAATTTGGTAAGATCGTATGCCGTAAGCTAGAACATTTCTCTTTTTAAAGAGAACATAATAAGTCATGAATATTGAGTATGTATATGCCGTTAGGTTTAAGTACAATTGATGAGAAGGGTTCTTTCTGTTGGGATCTATATGTGCCCTAAGGATAGAAAATCAATATTAGGGATTTTCTGTAAATATGACATTTTGATATTAATAAGAGGAGGTTATTCATGTTTAATAAGTTATGTCCTATTTACTTTCATTTGTTGATTGTATGGTTGAGCAAACATAAAATACTCCTTGACTGTTGGAAATATATCGGATTACCATATGTATACGGGGTATACATAGAAGACATGGTAATTTGATAACAGTCAAAATAAATAGTCCGCAATCGATGGAATAAGATTTGGGGATCTTATTCATGATAAGATTGTACAAGTTGTCTACTTCCTTGGAGGGATGGTTTGTCTTGACCATCGGATTGGTTCCGAGTGGAAACTTTAATGTATACCAGTATTGAGGTATGACATTGGATTGGACCTAAAGTGTTAATTGATTCGGTTTAATAATTCCGTTTATAAGAATCAATGAAGCTTTGATTATCATTCTGTATTAATCTTAATCCTGAAATGATTACTTGAGTTCGTATCCATGACTTATGTACTTTAATGCACTACAGGTGAGACACTGTTAATTTATGGTCAATATACTTGTGTTTTGGGTGCATGACTTATGGATAGAGAAATCAAGATTCATAGATATGGAATCCATAGCTATCTTAACGATAGTACATGTTATCTACTTAAAGGCATTATTCGGGGATTGAAAGATAGTATAACAAGATCTTGGCCATCGGTTTACTTTGTGTTCTCTGATGGTTTACCAATTGTATGGTTTTACAATTGGTGGTTCTTTCAATGGAGAATAATGGAACTTTAAGTTAAAATGATTGAAAAGGTAAAACGGAAAAGTCCTTAATTCAATCATGGATAACATATGGGGATTAAACAAGCGATGAATAAATCATGGAAGAAGCACTGCGTGAGAGAGCTTTCGTAATACGGTATGTAAACAGGAGTTCAGCTTCAAACTTTTAGTGGAATAGTTTTGAAGTTGATAATTGATGAATAATTAGTCTGGGATTAATTTTTCACAATTATAGGAGCCTCTTTACATATTTCCATCGGGTCCCTCTACTAGCTCATATAGTTCTAAATAGTGTCTCGAGATTTGTTCCTACAGAGATCGTTAAATTTAAATGGAATTTTGTAATGTCTATTAAGACATGGTACTCTCTAACATGCAATCCGAAAAAGGATTGGACATGTAGGATTCGTGTAGACAAATAATATGATTTGTCAACACGTGATTGGTTAACTTGAATTTTGGAAATAAGATTGTGTTTGAATTATTTAATTTTGAAAAACAAAATTTTTCTCTCCTAATCTAAAAGAGGTGCACGGTTTTAGATAGGTGGAGAGAAGAAAATTTTGTTTCAAAATTGTTCAAATATATTCCTAACATTAAATTATTAATTGATTTAAATAATGGAGATTATTTGATGAATTTTTTTTCTTTAAATATGGTGCATGGATTTTTTAGGAAGAAAAAATTCAAATATTCCATTTATTTAAATTAATTAATATGGTTGATGTTTGTGGAAAATATTAATTCAAATGAGTGAATCTTATTTAAATTCAAAAAGGGTTTAAAAGAAATTTGAATCTAGATAGGACTAGGATCTTTTCACTAGTCTAGATTCTTGATTTAAAATTTGAACCACCAATCTAGATTTATCCTAAAGTGGCCGAATTTTTTGGAGGAGATTTCCTCTTGAAAAAACGTTTCTAGGTTCAATGAATCTAGCCCTAAAGTTGTATGATCTTTTGGTTCAAAATTTATCCAGAAAAATAATTATTAATTATTTTTCAAGAAGGAATTAAATTTTGAAAAGGATTAGACTTCTATATAAAGTCTAGGAATTCTTGAGAAACCAATTTTTGATAATTTTCAAAGGGGAAAACGTTTTTGTGAGTGAAAGAAAAAAATAATTTGGGTTTCTTCTACTTCACAAAAAAAAAATTCGGCTATCTTGTGAGAAAGAAAAAGAGAGAAAATTCCATTGATTCAAAATTGTGAGGAAGGTTAAACCGAGTGATAATTTTCATAGGAGGTTAACCGGTTCCTGTTTTGTAGTTTTGAATAAAGAAGTTGGATCGTATTCTCAACGAGGAACATCGGAATTGAGAAGGAGGGATCTAGACTTCGGAAAGCATTACCGATCAATTGGATTCATAGAACGTGTGCCCACACACACTCTGAGACGTGGAACTCGAGAATAGTAGAGAAGACACGTTGGTCAAACGCTCTAGTGATTCCGGAATCCGAGAAATAAGGTAGGCTTGATCATGAATTTAATTTATTATTATATGCATCATGAGATTCTTTTCGAAACGGCATAAAAAAATTTTAAAACTTCCGCTGCGCCGTAACTCCGATATCGGATCCGTTTTTTCCAACAATTGGTATCAGAGCCTACTCATGATTATGCATATAACATAAATTATTTGATCAAATAAATTTCTCTCTATGCATTAATGAAATATTTAGAGAGTTCGCACTCTAGGTTTTATTTTGTGTATGTTAAATATATTATGATAGATGTATGATTGAATGCTTTATATTAGTTTTATAATATATGATGCTTGTTCAATTTTGCCGGTCATGATTCCATAGAGGTTAGAATTTGTATCTAAGTTTTTCAAGTGTAATAGATGCGGTCTATTATCACCGCTAGGTCGTTCTTTCAATTCCTAGAATTTTTGTAAGCCGGAAACGGCATAGGAATTTTTTTGTAAAATTCGGGATATAATGGATTCGAGGAGATTGAAAATGAACGAAGGTATGTAAATTTTCAAAGGATGTGATTTTGTGTTTTTTGTTATTTTCAATAAAAAAAACATTTTTTTAATAAAAAAATAAAAAAAAATCACAAAATCTTTTTGAAAATTTAATTTTCCAATGATATGTGATCTTGATAATTTGAAAATCAAAATTAAAAATTTTAATTTAAATTTAATGGATATTATTATGAATTTTAAAATTTGAGATTTAAATTTGAAATTTGAAATTTCAAACTTTTTTAATTTTAAAATTTAATAAACCGGATTTTATTTAAATTTTGATATTTTGTAATTTTGATTAAAATTAAAAATCACATATAATCTTTTTGAGATTTGAATTTTAAATTTAAATTGAAAAAGATGTGACATTGGAGAAAGAAGACACATTGAAGAAGGATACAAGGCATGGATCTACAAATGAAGGCCGATATATGTTTCGGTTAATTTTTGTAAATTTTACAATTTTCTTTTCTCTAGGATGGAATCATGATCCACGACTATTTACATATTTTGCAAACCATGGATGATGTGTTGCCAGATTAATATGTTATACTATTTCGTGATGTATTGATAACATGCCATATAGACTAGGGAGTGTCACTCAATAAATATTGTTTATGCATGAAAAACAAAAACCTAAATTTAAAAGATTGAGTGGGAGAAGGTTTTATATACTAAGACCTACGGTCTCCATCGTTGGTCCAATAGTTACGCATGGTAGTGCCTACTACTCGGTTTTGACCCGGGAATTCCCTTCGGATAGGTATCTTACCTAGAGCGCACACTGATTTGGATTTCTGCGAGGATAACAATTTTGGGCATATTTTATGTTTAGATCACCCCTCGGTAGCGGATGTAAAATATGGATTCAAAATTGGAAACGATGGTTATACACTCATGCTACATTTATTAATCC
>CM046373.1:27856406-27900273 GCA_025413025.1 Ficus hispida
ATAGGTTAACCAAATCAGCCCACTTTATTGCTATTAAGGCTACCTTTTCAGTAGAAAAGATCACGGAGATTTATGTATCCCATATTGTTAGGCTACATGGTACCAAAATCTACCATTTCTGACCGTGATGGACATTTTACCTTGTTGGGATCTATATGTGCCCTAAGGATAGAAAATCAATATTAGGGATTTTCTGTAAATATGACATTTTGATATTAATAAGAGGAGGTTATTCATGTTTAATAAGTTGTGTCCTATTTACTTTCATTTGTTGATTGTATGGTTGAGCAAACATAAAATACTCCTTGACTGTTGGAAATATATCGGATTACCATATGTATACGGGGTATACATAGAAGACATGGTAATTTGATAACAGTCAAAATAAATAGTCCGCAATCGATGGAATAAGATTTGGGGATCTTATTCATGATAAGATTGTACAAGTTGTCTACTTCCTTGGAGGGATGGTTTGTCTTGACCATCGGATTGGTTCCGAGTGGAAACTTTAATTATACCAGTATTGAGTATGACATGATGGACCTAAAGTGTTAATTGATTCGGTTAATAATTCCGTTTATAAGAATCAATGAAGCTTGATTATCATTCTGTATTAATCTTAATCCTGAAATGATTACTGATTCGTATCCATGACTTATGTACTTTAATGCACTACAGGTAACACTGTTAATTATGTCAATATACTTGTGTTTTGGGTGCATGACTTATGGAAGAGAAATCAGATCATAATATGGAATCCATAGCTATCTTAAGATATACATGTTATCTACTTAAAGGCATTATTCGGGATTGAAAGATAGTATAACAAGATCTTGCCATCGTTTACTTTGTGTCCTGATGGTTACCAATTGTATGGTTTTACAATTGGTGGTTCTTTCAATGAGAATATGAACTTTAAGTAAATGATTGAAAAGGTAAAACGGAAAAAGTCCTTAATTCAATCAGGATAACATATGGGGATTAAACAAGCGATGAATAAATCATGGAAGAAGCACTGCGTGAGAAGCTTTCGTATACGGTATGTAAACAGGAGTTCAGCTTCAAACTTTAGTGGAATATTTTGAAGTTGATAATTGATGAATAATTAGTCTGGGATTAATTTTCACAATTATAGAGCCTCTTTACATATTCCATCGGGTCCCTCTACTAGCTCATATATTCTAAAAGTGTCTCGAGATTTGTTCCTAAGAGATCGTTAAATTTAAATGGAATTTGTAATGTCTATTAAGACATGGTACTCTCTAACATGCAATCCGAAAAAGGATTGACATGTAGGATTCGTGTAGACAAATAATATGATTTGTCACACGTGATTGGTTAACTTGAATTTGGAAATAAGATTGTGTTTGAATTATTAATTTTGAAAACAAAATTTTTCTCTCCTAATCTAAAAGAGGTGCACGGTTTAGATAGGTGGAGAGAAGAAAATTTTGTTTCAAATGTTCAAATATATTCCTAACATTAAATTATTAATTGATTTAAATAATGGAGATTATTTGATGAATTTTTTTTCTTTAAATATGGTGCATGGATTTTTTAGGAAGAAAAAATTCAATATTCCATTTATTTAAATTAATTAATATGGTTGATGTTTGTGGAAAATATTAATTCAAATGAGTGAATCTTATTTAAATTCAAAAGGGTTTAAAAGAAATTTGAATCTAGATAGGACTAGGATCTTTCACTAGTCTAGATTCTTGATTTAAAATTTGAACCACCAATCTAGATTTATCCTAAGTGGCCGAATTTTTTGGAGGAGATTTCCTCTTGAAAAAACGTTTCTAGGTTCAATGAATCTAGCCCTAAAGTTGTATGATCTTTTGGTTCAAAATTTATCCAGAAAAATAATTATTAATTATTTTTCAAGAAGGAATTAAATTTTGAAAAGGATTAGACTTCTATATAAAGTCTAGGAATTCTTGAGAAACAATTTTTGATAATTTCAAAGGGGAAAACGTTTTTGTGAGTGAAAGAAAAAAATATTTGGGTTTCTTCTACTTCAAAAAAATTCGGCTATCTTGTGAGAAAGAAAAAGAGAAAATTCATTGATTCAAAATTGTGAGGAAGGTTAACCGAGTGATAATTTTCATAGGAGGTTAACCGGTTCCTGTTTTGTAGTTTTGAAAAGAAGTTGGATCGTATTCTCAACGAGGAACATCGGAATTGAGAAGGAGGGATCTAGACTTCGGAAAGCATTACCGATCATTGGATTCATAGAACGTGTGCCCACACACACTCTGAGACGTGGAACTCGAGAATAGTAGAGAAGACCGTTGGTCAAACGTCTAGTGATTCCGGAATCGAGAAATAAGGTAGCTTGATCATGAATTTAATTTATTATTATATGCATCATGAGATTCTTTTCGAAACGGCATAAAAAATTTTAAAACTTCCGCTGCGCCGTAACTCCGATATCGGATCCGTTTTTTCCAACAATTGGTATCAGAGCCTACTCATGATTATGCATATAACATAATTATTTGATCAAATAAATTTCTCTCTATGCATTAATGAAATATTTTAGAGAGTTGCACTCTAGTTTTATTTTGTGTATGTTAAATATATTATGAATAGATGTATGATTGAATGCTTTATATTATTTTATAATATATGATGCTTGTTCAATTTTGCGGTCATGATTCCATAGAGGTTAGAATTTGTATCTAAGTTTTTCAAGTGTAATAGATGCGGTCTATTATCACCGCTAGGTCGTTCTTTCAATTCCTAGAATTTTTGTAAGCGGAAACGGCATAGGAATTTTTTGTAAAATTCGGGATATAATGGATTCGAGGAGATTGAAATGAACGAAGGTATGTAAATTTCAAAGGATGTGATTTTGTGTTTTTTGTTATTTTCAATAAAAAAAACATTTTTTTAATAAAAAATAAAAAAAATACAAAATCTTTTTGAAAATTTAATTTTCCAATGATATGTGATCTTGATAATTTGAAAATCAAATTAAAAATTTTAATTTAAATTTAATGGATATTATTATGATTTTAAAATTTGAGATTTAAATTTGAAATTTGAAATTTCAAACTTTTTTAATTTTAAAATTTAATAAACCGGATTTTTATTTAAATTTTGATATTTTGTAATTTTGATTAAAATTAAAAATCACATATAATCTTTTTGAGATTTGAATTTTAATTTAAATTGAAAAAGATGTGACATTGGAGAAAGAAGACACATTGAAGAAGGATACAGGCATGGATCTACAAATGAAGGCCGATATATGTTTCGGTTAATTTTTGTAAATTTTACAATTTTCTTTTCTCTAGGATGGAATCATGATCCACGCTATTTACATATTTTGCAAACCATGGATGATGTGTTGCCAGATTAATATGTTATACTATTTCGTGATGTATTGATAACATGCCATATAGACTAGGGAGTGTCACTCAATAAATATTGTTTATGCATGAAAAACAAAAACCTAAATTTAAAAGATTGAGTGGGAGAAGGTTTTATATACTAAGACTACGGTCTCCATCGTTGGTCCAATAGTTACGCATGGTAGTGCCTACTACTCGTTTTGACCCGGGATTCCCTTCGGATAGGTATCTTACTAGAGCGCACACTGATTTGGATTCTGCGAGGATAACAATTTTGGGCATATTTTATGTTTAGATCACCCTCGTAGCGGATGTAAAATATGGATTCAAAATTGGAAACGATGGTTATACACTCATGCTACTTTATTTATTATCCTCCTCGAGGCTCTGATATATAAAGTAGTGGCCAAATAAACGATAGTTAATATATATTTAATGGAGTTTGCTCCATGGACGAATATGTATTAATCGATGGGATCCGTGTTCTTAGCTAGTTATTCTATGACTACCCCTCGGTAGCTTAGAAAGCAGAAGCTAGGAATTATCGTTGTAAGGTATGTGTTTTAAGGGTTTTACACATGAACATTTAGATTGCTTTAGATCTTTATGTTTCATTAAAAAATCATATTTTATAAATTGATAGGATGTTTGCTTGTACTTATTACATGTTTTCTTATTATAGATCAAATGTCGAGCCCTTTATCTGTGATACTTATGCAAAACAAATTAACTGGCGAAAATTTTAATGACTGGAAAAGGAACTTGCTTATCGTCCTAAACTTTGAGAAACACAAGTTTTGTCCTAACCCAACCAAGACCACCTACGCCTGCGATCGATGCTCCTGATAGGGAATTTGTAGTGCTTGAGCACTGGGACAATTCCAACCTAAGTGCTATGTGCTATATTCGGGCGAGTATGTCTAACGTGCTCCAGAAACAGCATGAGGAACATCAAACTGCTAGGCAGATCATGGATAACTTGGAGGAGATGTTTGGTGAACAAACTATCCAGGCTAAGACCGATGCTATCAAAGGTCTCATGAACTGTAGGCAGAAGGTTGGAACTCCCATTAAGGAGCACATGATTAAAGTCATGGCTTATTTGTCTGAGGCTCAGACAAATGGGGCTGAGATCGATGCTGCAACTCAATTGGTTATGGTTTTCCAAACCTTATCCAAGGATTTCGATTTGTTTCAGGCATCCTACAACCTTAACCGGAAGGAGATGTCTTTAACGGAATTGATGAAAGAGTTGCAAGCTTTTGAGAACGTTTTTAAGGGTTCTGGATCTAAGGCTAAGGCAAATGTGGCTGAACCTAGTTCGCCTGCTCCTAATCCTAAAAGGAAGAAGGAAAAGGGGAAGAACAAGGGAAATGCACATATTTCTAAGAAGTCTACCAAGACTAAGAAGCGAAAGGTGGATCCCAAAAAGGTTAAGTGCTTTCACTGTGGGAAGAAAGGACATTTCAAGAAGGATTGCCGAGAATACCTGGCTTTGAAAAAGCATAAAGGTAATTTCAATGTCCTGTATCTTGAAGGTTGTTTAGTGGAAGAATCTAAGGACAATTGGGTTATAGATTCTGGAGCCACTAACCATGTTTGCATTTCTCTGCAGGGATTCAAGGTAACGAGAAGTCTGCGTGAGGAGAACTTCACGTTAAGAACCGTTGATGGGACGTTAGTGCGAGCTGAAGCAGTGGGAGAAGTGCATCTTTATTTTGATGAATTTAGGTTTATTGTTTTGAGACATTGTTTTTATGTTCCTAGTTTTAAGAGAAACCTAATTTCGGAAGCTTGTTTGATTAAAGATTCTTATTCAGTTTCTTTTAATAATAAAGTTGTTATTAGGAAAAACAATTCTCTTATCTGTAATGGATGGATGCATGGAAATCTTTATTTATCAAACCTAAGATGCACTCACTGCTTGATACAGAATTGGAAAAGAACTCTAAAAGACTTAAGTCTTCTCACTCTAACAAATCATATCTTTGGCATTTACGACTTGGTCACATAAGCCTTAACAGAATTCAAAAGATGGTAAAGGAGGAAAGCCTTGACTTGTATGAGGTTGAACCTTGGCCACAATGTGAATCCTGTTTGGAGGGTAAGATGACTAAACGGCACTTTGCTGTTAAGGATAGTCGTGTCGAGGAACTTTTAGAACTTGTGCATACGGATGTTTGTGGTCCCATGAACATAGAAGCACGTGGTGGGTATGAGTATTATATCACTTTTATTTAATGACCCGCAAAAGCGAAGCCTTTGACAAGTTCAAAGAATTTCGAGCTGAAGCGGAGAAGCAATTAGGAAAGTCCATTAAGACACTTCGATCGGATCGAGGTGGGGAATACCTATCGGATGAGTTCTTAGGATATTTGATAGAGAATGGGATACAATCCCAGTTAACTGCACCTGGTACTCCTCAACAGAATGGTGTAGCTGAGAGAAGAAATAGGACCCTATTGGATATGGTCCGGTCTATGATGAGTTATTCCACATTACCTTTGTCATTTTGGGGGCACGCCATACAAACTGCATGCTATCTTCTGAATAACGTTCCCTCCAAATCGGTTCCTAAAACTCCTTACGAGTTATGGATGAGTAGGAAACCTAATTTGAATCATATTTGAATTTGGGGTTGTCCGGCACACGTCCTGGATAAGGAAGCGAAGAAATTGGAGTCACGATCAGAAGTATGCTTGTTTGTTGGCTATCCAAAAGGGACAAAAGGTGGTCTGTTCTATAATCCGAAGCAAAATAAAGTCTTTGTTTCTACACATGCAACATTCCTGGAGGAAAGTTATATGGAAGACTTTAAACCTCGTAGCAAAGTGGTGCTTGAGGAGATGACTTCGGATTTGGAAATTCCTAAAGTCACAGAAAACCCTGTGGAAAAAACACTAGAGAATCAACAACCACGGGAGCTTCGTCGTAGTGGGAGGATTATCAGGGAACCTGAAAGGTACATGTTCAATGGTGAAGTTTTTGAAGCAGAATCCATAGAACATGTTGATGATTCGGCTACGTACAAAGAAGCTATGGAGGATGTTGATTCTAGTCTTTGGCAAAAGACTATGAACACCGAGATGGAATCTATGGATTCCAATGGGGTCTGGAAACTTGTAGACTTACCCCAAGGCATAAAACCGATTGGGTGTAAGTGGGTATACAAGAGGAAAAGAGGTGTGGATGGGAAAGTGGAAACTTTCAAGGCAAGACTTGTAGCAAAGGGCTATACGCAGAAAGAAGGAATCGATTATGAAGAAACCTTCTCACCTGTAGCAATGCTCAAGTCAATCCGCATTCTTTTATCCATTGCGGCTGCTCTCGATTATGAGATCTGGCAAATAGATGTCAAAACAGCTTTCTTGAATGGCTCTCTTGAGGAAGATATCTATATGATACAACCAGACGGGTTCAAGGCAAAGGGCCAAGAAGATAAGGTATGCAAGTTGCTTAAATCCATTTATGGATTAAAGCAAGCATCTCGTTCTGGGAATATTGGGTTTGATCAAGCAATCAAAACCTATGGATTCGAACAAAACATTGATGAACCATGTGTTTATAAATGTATCAAGAATGAGAAAGTGGTTTTCATAGTACTTTATGTGGATGATATATTGCTTATTGGAAACGATGTGGCAATGTTATCATCTGTCAAAGTTTGGTTAGCAAAACAGTTTGACATGAAGGACTTAGGAGAAGCTAGTTATGTTCTTGGAATTCAACTCTTTAGAGATAGAAAGAACAAAACGATAGCACTCTCCCAAGCTTCATACATTGATAAAGTACTTGAAAAGTTTTCTATGAAAGATTCCAAGAAAGGTGCCCAACCTTTCAGGATTGGAATCAAGCTTTCTAGAGATGACTGTCCCAAGACATAGGAAGAAAGGGAGCGTATGAAAAATGTACCTTATGCATCTGCGGTAGGTAGTCTAATGTACGCTATGTTATGCACAAGGCCTGACATTTGTTTTGCAGTTGGTATGGTAAGTCGATATCAGTCGAATCCAGGACCGAACCATTGAGCTGCGGTCAAGCATATACTCAAGTATCTACGGAGAACGAGGGATTATATGCTAGTGTATTCTGGTCAGGACCTTGTTCCTATAGGATACACAGATTATGATTTTCAATCAGATCAGGATTCAAGGAAATCGACTTCAGGTTCTGTCTTTACCCTTGGAGGTGGTGCCGTTGTGTGGAGGAGTATTAAGCAATCTTGCATTGCTGACTCGACCATGGAAGCCAAGTATGTGGTAGCCAGTGAGGCATCAAAGGAAGCGGTATGGCTTCGCAGGTTCCTTAATGACCTTGAGGTCGTTCCTGGTATAGATAAAGCTATGGTGCTTCACTGTGATAACAGTGCAGCAATAGCTAATGCCAAGGATCCTAGGCATCATAAGAGGAGTAAGCACATAGACAGAAAATATAACATCATCAGAGGCTTTGTTGAGAGTGGAAATGTGACGGTTTGCAAAATTGCATCAGAGGACAATCTTGCCGACCCGTTCACGAAGACTTTGGTGGCCAGAAGATTCGAAGAACACGTCGAAGGCATGGGGATGCGTAATATGTCACATTTACTCGCTTAGGGCAAGTGGGAGATTGTTGGGATCTATATGTGCCCTAAGGATAGAAAATCAATATTAGGGATTTTCTGTAAATATGACATTTTGATATTAATAAGAGGAGGTTATTCATGTTTAATAAGTTGTGTCCTATTTACTTTCATTTGTTGATTGTATGGTTGAGCAAACATAAAATACTCCTTGACTGTTGGAAATATATCGGATTACCATATGTATACGGGGTATACATAGAAGACATGGTAATTTGATAACAGTCAAAATAAATAGTCCGCAATCGATGGAATAAGATTTGGGGATCTTATTCATGATAAGATTGTACAAGTTGTCTACTTCCTTGGAGGGATGGTTTGTCTTGACCATCGGATTGGTTCCGAGTGGAAACTTTAATGTATACCAGTATTGAGGTATGACATTGGATTGGACCTAAAGTGTTAATTGATTCGGTTTAATAATTCCGTTTATAAGAATCAATGAAGCTTTGATTATCATTCTGTATTAATCTTAATCCTGAAATGATTACTTGAGTTCGTATCCATGACTTATGTACTTTAATGCACTACAGGTGAGACACTGTTAATTTATGGTCAATATACTTGTGTTTTGGGTGCATGACTTATGGATAGAGAAATCAAGATTCATAGATATGGAATCCATAGCTATCTTAACGATAGTACATGTTATCTACTTAAAGGCATTATTCGGGGATTGAAAGATAGTATAACAAGATCTTGGCCATCGGTTTACTTTGTGTTCTCTGATGGTTTACCAATTGTATGGTTTTACAATTGGTGGTTCTTTCAATGGAGAATAATGGAACTTTAAGTTAAAATGATTGAAAAGGTAAAACGGAAAAAGTCCGTAATTCAATCATGGATAACATATGGGATTAAACAAGCGATGAATAAATCATGGAAGAAGCACTGCGTGAGAGAGCTTTCGTAATACGGTATGTAAACAGGAGTTCAGCTTCAAACTTTTAGTGGAATAGTTTTGAAGTTGATAATTGATGAATAATTAGTCTGGGATTAATTTTTCACAATTATAGAGCCTCTTTACATATTTCCATCGGGTCCCTCTACTAGCTCATATAGTTCTAAATAGCGTCTCGGATTTGTTCCTAAAGAGATCGTAAATTTAAATGGAATTTTGTAATGTCTATTAAGACATGGTACTCTCTAACATGCAATCCAAAAAGGATTGGACATGTAGGATTCGTGTAGACAAATAATATGATTTATCAACACTGATTGGTTAACTTGAATTTTGGAAATAAGATTGTGTTTGAATTATTTAATTTTGAAAAACAAAATTTTTCTCTCCTAATCTAAAAGAGGTGCACGGTTTTAGATAGGTGGAGAGAAGAAAATTTTGTTTCAAAATTGTTCAAATATATTTCTAACATTAAATTATTAATTGATTTAAATAATGGAGATTATTTGATGAATTTTTTTTCTTTAAATATGGTGCACGGATTTTTTAGGAAGAAAAAATTCAAATATTCCATTTATTTAAATTGATTAATATGGTTGATGTTTGTGGAAAATATTAATTCAAATGAGTGAATCTTATTTAAATTCAAAAAGGGTTTAAAAGAAATTTGAATCTAGATAGGACTAGGATCTTTTCACTAGTCTAGATTCTTGATTTAAAATTTGAACCACCAATCTAGATTTATCCTAAAGTGGCCGAATTTTTTGGAGGAGATTTCTCTTGAAAAAATGTTTCTAGTTTCAATGAATCTAGCCCTAAAGTTGTATGATCTTTTGGTTCAAAATTTATCCAGAAAAATAATTATTAATTATTTTTCAAGAAGGAATTAAATTTTGAAAAGGATTAGACTTCTATATAAAGTCTAGGAATTCTTGAGAATCCAATTTTTGATAATTTTCAAAGGGGAAAACGTTTTTGTGAGTGAAAGAAAAAAATAATTTGGGTTTCTTCTACTTCACAAAAAAAAATTTGGCTATCTTGTGAGAAAGAAAAAGAGAGAAAATTCCATTGATTCAAAATTGTGAGGAAGGTTAAACCGAGTGATAATTTTCATAGGAGGTTAACCGGTTCCTGTTTTGTAGTTTTGAAGAAAGAAGTTGGATCGTATTATCAACGAGGAACATCGGAATTGAGAAGGAGGGATCTAGACTTCGGAAAGCATTACCGATCAATTGGATTCATAGAACGTGTGCCCACACACACTCTGAGACGTGGAACTCGAGAATAGTAGAGAAGACACGTTGGTCAAACGCTCTAGTGATTCCGGAATCCGAGAAATAAGGTACGCTTGATCATGAATTTAATTTATTGTTATATGCATCATGAGATTCTTTTCGAAACGGCATAAAAAAATTTTAAAACTTCCGCTGCGTCGTAACTCCGATATCGGATCTGTTTTTTCCAACACTTTCATGATTCATTTGGATTATACATGTAACGACCCGACCCGTCCACGTAGGGGCATACTACGTAAACGTGGGCCGTTACCATACTTGCTTAACTTAAATCTTAGTCTTAGATACTTTACTTTATAGAAAATTTCAGAATAATAATTTTTTTTTCTTTCTTTAAACTTTATTTTAAAAATCACAACTTAAAAACATTACATAGGTAACATGGTACATATTCCTTAAAACATATACATACAACTTGATAATTTAAACCATTTGCGGAAAATCTTGCGTAGTGGTATTCCACACCGCCATTCACTTGTTGCATCGTCTCCATGGCCCACCAAGTAAAGCTGCAGGCATTTACCTACAGTATGGAATATACTGATGAGCTTTCGCCCAGCAAGTACAAACATAATCTCACAAAACACAAGAAATATTGCACAACTCATGCATGAACCAATTATGTCCAATTATAAATCTTTTATGCACTTGAACTTATTATCTTGCTTAACATGTGGGCCCTTAGTGTACGTACCAAAAGCGCGCAAGCCTCAGAACGTCAGGGTTTGCAAGGCCATTAACAATTCTGAAAAACATGAACATAACCCTTCACGCATCAACGGAAGGTTGATTATCACTTTACCCTAACACATCAACGAGAGGTTGATAATCATAAACTTGAACTTGTAACATACATGATCCTCCTGCATCAACAGGAGGTTGGTACGACACCTTACTTGACTTGGTTTAGTCTTAGTCTTGTTACATTTTCAAGACTAAGAATCTTTACATGTGATCTTATCAGTCATAATGTACATGATATTAGACATGGCATAACTTAGTATCATAACATAGCATGACATAATATAACATGGCATTGCATAGCATAACATGGCATTGCCCAACATGACATTGCATAGCATAACATGGCATCAAGTCATATATCTGAAAATAGCTTTACTATTTTTCATACTGTAGGTGAGGTTTGTACTTACCTCTCGTCCTACGCTCTTGGTCTATCGTTCCATCGAGGCACAATAACATGTCATATTCCTGTTTCCAAACAGGTGTAAGATAAAAGTTATACATCTTTTATCTTACCTTAAAGCATAATCGTTAACTGTTGGTGACCTAACTAACATGCGTTCATAGACTTAGTTATATGTCCCCTCCTATACAAAGTATCTTATCTGGTTACACTAAGTAACCTCATTACTAAGCCCACATCCATTCAGGTCGGGTTAGGTTACTATCCTAACCTTGGGCCTATGTCTTAACATTCTGGGTCCATAATCCATTGGGTTATTACAAATAACCCTAGATCTTATTTTATCACAATCTCGGTACCTCATTGGGTTATGTTGGGTAACCCTTTAGGTGATGAACCTTGGTCAAACTTAGTCAACCAAAGTCAACCTTCTAAGGTCAAACTTGGACTTTAGGGGTCAAGCCCAATAACTCGGGTATCCTTCCCGGTTATCATCCGTTATTATCTTGCTACTTGTCTTTGGCTTTAAAAATCCAATTTTCCTTTGTCTTGGAAAATTTGGTGAATTCAGTTTAAAAACCCTTGTTTTACTTATAAAAATTCATGGTTCTTGATACCACTCAAAGTGGGGTTTTATAAAAATTGTTAAGGCTGAAAACTGCCATTGGAACAGTTCTCACAGTCAAAACATTGGGGTTGGTGAAAAAATACAGTTTTTCTGCCTTTTTTTTTTAGAAAATCATGTGCTGGAATTTCTGTTTCCTGCACAGTTTTGAGAATCAAATTTTTACTTTAAAATCTGTTCATAATTTGATAAAAATTTCTTCATAAAAGTTTTAGCTCTCGGAAAATGCTTCAACTTTCATGTTTTGAGGAAAACCCAGTTCGGACTTTAACATGTCCTTATTCTTGGTTGAACTCACCTGGCCGTGCATAAATCCTGGGCACGGTCAGGCTCGAATTTTAATAAAAACCAAGGCCTTTGGAGCCTTATTTTGAAAAACGGTCCTTGTTGCCCTCTAATAAAAACCCTTATCTACAACTTTGTAGTTTTGAGTTTCTTCAAATTCGGCCTCTAAGGGCCTCAAATTACCATTTCCAGAACGCTGCCCAGTCTTGACCCGAGACTGGCAGTTTCGGTTCTTAAATCAGTTTCTCGACCTAGAACGCGCACACTACCTCAACCGACCACAGCGGGAGCCTAAGATCACACATGCAATTATTTCTAACGTTCCATTCCATCAATCACATAATCATACATTCAATCTTAAACCTATGGGGACTTATAACAAACACTTGATAGGCATATTGCAAACATGCATCAAATCATAACTAGAGACCACCAACCCTAATCAAGCATAATTAAGCACTTAAAAGTGAGCTTATGCTCTTACATCAATGCTGGAAATACACTTTAAATTTCAAATTGAAGCTCAACTTAAAAAACTTAGGGCTTAAGGAGATTACCTTGATTGAACACAAGGCTAGGCTAGGAGTTTGGTTCACATTTTTCTCCTTTCTCCTTGGCTGCCCATAACCGGCCATTCTCCTCCTATTCCTAGCATTTTTTCTGCTTTTTCCAGCTTATCCATAACCGGCCATTCAAGCCAAAAAAAAATGGGTTTCCAATTTTTTTTCCACTCTTTCTTTTCTCACAAAAATCCGGCCACTAAAATTTTTTTCCACTTTGGTTTCGGTTTGTAGGGAGGTTTGGAGAAAATTGGGCAGAGTTTTGGGATGATTTTGGCTGCCAAAAACCGCCCCCTCCTTGCTCTATTTATAGGTGAAAATTACAAATTTTCACCATTTATTTTTATTTCCAAAATTGCATATTAGGGCCTAAAAATAAAATATTTGCTAACTAGTCCCTACACATGCCCAGCCATAATGGATCCTTGGTGGCCAAGAAACTTGCTCAACAAGTTTTGCTTACATCACCTTGATGACATCATCTTGCTTACATCATCATTTTCTTAAATTTGCATTTTAGTCCCTAAAGGACAAAATATTTGCTCATTCGTCCTCATAGGTGGCCGGCCATTAGGAAAAGCTTGGAGACCAAGTTTGCTTACCTCATCATGCTTATGTCACCTTGCTTACATCATCATGGTAATTTCTTAAAATTACACTTTGGCCCCTAAATGCAAAAATATTTGCATTTTAGTCCCTCAAGTAACCGGCCATATATGCTAGGTGTCATCCAAGGATTTTTTTCCCACTTTTCTTTAATCAATAATGATGTCATAAATCCATGATAAGGTGATGACATCATAAGGCCTTGTTTGGCTTGTTACTTAATATGCAGTCCATTTTTATACTAACACAGATATTTCCAATACTGTTATTAACTAATAACAGTATTGTACACTGTACTACTGTCCAAAATTTATCTGTGTAAAAATGAACTTTATCAAATTTTCCTTATTTCTTGAAACCTTTCTTGCCCTTCGTATCTAACTTGGTGTGCTTGATTTTTCTAGGGTGGTCTCATAGCTTATGCTTACTTATTTGTCCGTAATGAAGGTTTTCGCAGTATATTATCCATACTGCTTTGCCGTATCTCAGCACCTTCATCTATTTGACCTTCCGGGTCAACCTTTGACTTTTTGGTCAACTTTGACTTTTTCGGTCAAATTTTAACCAACATGAAATCATAGGATTTTTCTTCCCTTTTTGCCTAAAAGGCCTTATGCTTGGCTAAGTAATCTATTATTGAGTCTCGTAACTGTTTAATCGAGAACTCAAACTTATACTATTATTCGACTATGATCATGATTCAGAGTTAGGATTTCATTGTTCCTACGGAACTCTCAAATCATCAAAATTTCGGGTATTACAATACATGTAGTTGGTGTTATATTCTAATATAATGTATTTATTCCAGTATGCATTTTGGATATTCTTTTTAATCATTGGATTTAAATAAAATATGCATTTGGATTATTAGATTTAAATATATAGTTATTTTAATATGCATTTATTATTTGATATAGTCGTATGTGATATATGATTGATAAAAATAAATATAAAAAGGAAATGATGAATAATAAATGAGTTGATGCATTATTTAAATGAAAGTGTATTAAAATACAATTTATGAAAAAAAAAATGAAAAATTATATTGTACAGGAGCTTAATGTTTGATTCAAACAAAACATTAAGTTCTGAACTCGAAATTTAGTTACGTGGGGTCTATATGAAAAAAAAAAAAAAAGAAGTAAATTGTTAGGTTAATTCATAAACTTTTAATTTTATACAACTTTATTCTCTAAAATTATTTTCATAGTTGGAATACATCTAAACTATTAAAATATTGTTATAATAGTTATTTACATTAATTTTTAGACAATATCCATTAGTTAGCATGACGTTTTGACTAAATTATTAATGAATCTATTTAAAATTAATATAAATGACTATTGTAGTAATTTTTTAATAGTTTGGGGGCCTTTTCTATTCTTTTTTTTTATTGTTAGAACGATGATAAACTATTAAAAACGTTATTATAGTAGATTTTTTTATAAATTTTTGACGGAATTAATATCATTTTTTTACTAAATAATTAATATATTTTATTTAAAAATTAGTTAAAAAAAATATTGTTATAACAATATTTTAAATGTGAGGAGTGTATCGTTCGTCTTCACGCTCTTTCACGTGATCTTTCTCATGCTTTTGCGCTGTTACCTTACAAAAGCAGTAGAATCTCATCTTTCTCTGACTAGGCATCAAATCAAAGCAATGCTAGTGACTGGTTGCTTTCCAACTTTTCGACCATGTTTGGTTTTCCCAATGCACAATAATAAGCGTGAAATATTTCCTTATCCTTCGTTTGTCCACTAACTCCTAATCAAGAAATATTTCCAAGTCCTTCTAAATTGTCGCAGCTAAAATAGTGTTGTCAAATTATGAAGTTTTGTGCTCGATTGACGGTTTGAAATTAATTTCTACCAGCAATTACATGTATGCTTTTTTCCCTATCCTCCTTTTTAACTTTGATTCCATCCTTTCCTTTGCTTTTACAATTTTCAACCCATATATTTCAATTTTCATCTCAGTAGATTTTTTTTACTACCCTCATTTTTAATTCTTTCGTAGATTCATGTTGTTTTATTTTGAGACAAAAATGAAAAATCAGTTTTGAGTTGAAAGTCGTTTTTGCTTTGGTTTCAAAATGACATTTGGATGTGCGATAAAAATCTTATTCTAAAAATGAAATACTTTTTGAAATGGTATTTTTATAATGTTGAAAACAATCATTAAAAAAAATGGTTTTCTAACAAATCTAATAAGACCTTGATATCCAAAGCATATTAAATAAGATATATATAGATGAGAGTTGTTTTTTTGTTTCATTATAAACAAATTAAAAAAATAATTGTCTTAATTAGAGATGAGATGGAAAAATGACATTTTAAGAGGTTGTATGGGGGGATAATTGGAGACGGAGTCTTGAAGATATTTTGATTGGAATTAAGTTAAATTTTGAAAATGTGTATTTGATTGATAAAATTGCTTGGAGTCAAAAAGTGTGAAAACTTGAAATATTTAAGAAAAAATATCAATATGAATTTTGTTTTATTTTTCTCGAAATTGCATATAATTTTTTTTAAATCATCTTATTTTAACTTGAAATTACAAAGTCGTTGACTTTCAAAGTTTGAATTGAATTTATTATAAACGTCTACAAAAGTTTCATTGAAAACCCAAAACTCCCTCAAATGCATGTTTGGAAACCCAAACGATAAAACACCATGTGGAGACATCCCCCAAACACCTGCTAAAACTCATCAGTAGAAGAAAAAGAAACTTTTGGATCACAAGATTGAATTTTTTTCTCACATTTTTTTGGGAGGATAACACTGATGCCGATAGATTTACTTCATGTTGGATCATATATCTTCGTGGACAGAGATATTTCTAGGATTTTATTTATCTTTTGAATAGGAAAGATATGGTTCCTTTACCTCACTATCGCTTTCAAGTTAGGATGTGGATTTGACTGTTGTTTGTTTGTTATGTCTGGTTGCAACACAAGTATGTACATTCTGCTTTTCCTTTCTTGATTTTTTCTATTAGGTTTCACAAAAAAAGATTTTTACAATGAGGTCTATTTCATAATAATGTAACATTCAAATGACACTCAAATTCTTCTCACTCTTGACTACATCAGTTGGTTTTTTCACTAATAGTTTCCCTTTCGTGTGGTTATTATTTATTTTAATTTTGACATTTGTTAAAAATATGACCGAGGGTTTAGCATAAGATGAGGTTGTTAGAGGGTACGTACTTACCTAATTAAGATGGACTAATCTCCCCTATTCTTTACTTTATCACCAATTTCATAAAAAATAAAAAATAAAAAAATGTAAAAATATAGATCTTTTGATGCAAATACGACAGTTTCAAAAACAAAATCTACTCTGAAGGGTACTTGTCACTCCCTATTATAGAGATCTACAACCCCAAAAGAGCCGTTCACTTGCGAAAGAATCTCTGATGATTTGACCACACGCAATTTCTTTTCTTTTTTCTTTTTTCTTTTTTCTTTTTTTTTTTCAGCTTTCTTCAGCACTTTATATAAATAATTCAATCCACAAATTAATGCTCTAAATAAAATCTTACTACTAGCAACTCTTCACGAGCGGAGCACCGCACAAGCACCAGTTTTGGAAAAACGCCGAGTATCCGAACCTCTGCATCTTCCCTCCGACGGGAATCTTCCCACACAGCCTGTTGTAACTCACGTTCAGCTTCTGCAGATTCAGTGCGGCGAGCCCCACCGGAAGACTCCCCGTGATCCTGTTGTGGTTTAGATCCAACCACGTTAAACTCTTCGGGAACTCCACCCTCGACATGTCGAACTCCAAATAGTTCCTTGACAAGTCCACCCCCAGTGTCGTTTTCCTTGGACTGAACAAAAACGACACGTCGCCTTCAAGCTCGTTCCGCGAAAGGTTTATGGAGATGAAGTCCTTCTTCCCCAACGAGGCCGGCACTTTCCCGGAGAGCTTGTTGTGAGACAGATCGAGATAGAACTCGTGCCCTAGAAACAATCACGAAGTCAGAAAATTTTTATAGAGAGACTAATAAGTACAGTAAAATGTAATTAAACTGATGTAATTTATTGTACATATAACTACACATGCATAAGTTAAAAAAAAAATTACTTTCATCTATATCCCATGAATTTAACCCATGAATTTAACGATCATTTTCAATTTGTATTTTGAATTTTAAAAACTCTTTATTTACCGACTAAACTTTGGATTGAACCTAACTTTTTAGATTTTATCAAAATTTTAGTTAAAAATGAACCGAAAAATAAGAGAATTAATATTACTATAAGTTCATTTTATTAGGATTTTTGCTATAAAAAAAAAAAAAAAGATCATAATGATTACACTTAATTTAATTTTTTTAGTTAGTTTTTAACTGACATTTAGATAAAGAGATAAAGACTAATTTCAGAATTCAAAGTATAAAAGGAAAGTTTTAAAAATTCAGTAGATAAAATTAGAATGAACCTAATATTCAGGATATAGATCATAAGAAAAAAAAAAAAAAAAAAAAATGGTTAAGGCCTAACGGCCTATGTTTGTTGGCTTCGTCCATGCCTTGAAACTCTCCGAAAGAGTCCGGGATAGGTCCGGTGAGCTTGTTCTGGCCCAAGTGAAGCGAGTTGAGGCTCGGCAGGCCAGAGAGCGAGCTCGGGATCAGTCCAGTGAGGCTGTTAAAGGAGAGGTCGAGGGACACGAGGCTCGTCAGCTGGCTAAGGAACCCCGGGACCGGGCCTGAGACGTTGGTCCAGCTGATGCTGAGGTAGCTGAGCCTGTTGAGCTTGCCTATGGCGGGTGGGATTGGGCCTCTGAGGTTTTCGTGCCTAATGAGGACTAGGGTTTCAAGGTAAGGGAGCTCGCCGATCTGCTGTGGGATTTCGCCGGAGAGGCCGCCGGAGACGGTGAGGGAGTTGATGCGGTGGGAGGTGTCGTCGCACTTGACGCAGTAGTATGATCTGCAGCAGTCAGACTGTGGGTCCCACGAGGAGAGGACGTGGGGGTTGTTGAAGGCTTGCTTTATTTGGAGAAGGACTTTCTTGTCCTGAGGATTGCAGAGCTCGGAGAGAGAGGAATGGAAAATGGTGGAGAAGAGAATGGTGGAGATAAGGAAGAGTTTGGAGACAAATTGGGAATCCATTTTTAGTTAGAAATAATGTGATGTAGTAGTGACTATTGGATTTATATAGGAAGTTTTTTTTTTTTTTTTTTTTTTTTTTTTTTTTTTTTTTTTAACGTGAAAAATGTTATAGAATTAGAGGATATGGTGGAGTTGTATGCATGTTAATGACAGGTTAAGGTGGAAAACCGACTTGTGAGTACGTACGGAAAAAGTGGTACTATTGGCATGTGATAATGTACCGGCACGTCTATGGTCATTACCGCTGGAAGAAGTGAAAGTACTACAGTATAGAGTACTAGTGTTATTGGCACGTGATATACTGAGCATGTAGGTACATGATCCACCAATGGGGTATTTTTTGGACCACATTCGCCAGTTACAAAAAAAAAAAGTTATTGGATCACAGAAAAGCAAAGGTATGATGTATGTACCGAGAGTGTTTTTTAATAAAAGATCTCATATCGTCCCATCTTTTCTAAGTATTCGATATTATAAGTAGGAATCCATTTCTTTAATTAGGGCAGGAGACTAGTTTTTTTATAATAATTTCTCTTAATCGGTCATCTGAGGTCTATCTTGTCATCATCAAATCAATACTTCAACAGTCGAAACTGGAGCGAGGTCTAAGAGAAAGCAATGAGAGTCGAACTTGGGTGAGCGAAGGGGAGAAGCTAGAAAAATCAGCTATCCTTGCCAACCCATCCACCCATATGGGTGTATGTATGTACCAAGAGTTTTGATTTAGATAATTGTATTTATAAATGAAATGAAACAAAGAAATTAAATGTGGGTTTTGATGTATGGACAAAAATATTTAGTATTGGTCGATTCTTCAGGAAATTACTCCCCCGTTATTTTCTTTTTTTGCTTTCATACTGCACTTCACGTAGTCTCTTCCATTTTGACAAGGCCCGGCACAACTTTAATAAATTTACTTATTAATTCACAATAATTCCTTATCAAAAATTTGGATATAACATGTTTTTTAAGAGCCCTAGCAGGTGTCCTGCGACATGGCGCGCCGCTTTGGCGTCCCAACCGCCAGCAGCTAAGTTGTTGATCTCAACTCCAACGAGAAGTTACGAAGAATCTATTGTCTATTCAAAATGAGCCAAACCTTCTTCCCTTCATCTCGCACACATGCACACACCCTCATCGAGCCATATATCACAGTGGCCGTTTGTCCTCTCCCGAGTCTTGGGGTCCATTGTCACTCTGACACACAGAGCAAGTGTTCGTTGTTGCTTTGACACACGGTAGCCCTTATCACTCCCCACCGTCTTTTAGGAGTCTCATTGTCGTCATCGTCACCATAGTAGCCAGTCTCCACATCGTTTGGGATCGCGTCACACTTTTGATGTGAATCATAAACAGTTCAATATTGATGTGGATCTATCAAAATTGGAACCCCAAAAAAACAAAGGTTATTATGTGACAATCAAGATTTCATAGTAAATTTATCAAAAAAGGGTGATATTATACAATCTAGCGCTGATCAACACAGCCTTTCTTTTTTAGAGGCAAATAACCCCGAAAAAATAACATATCTAAAAGTGAAATTGAAGGAGAGTTGAAGAATTTCAGGAGAACGGAGAATCCTTTCACTTAAAAGAGAAATTTTCCAATTTCATTTTCCATCTCACAGAGAAAAATATATCTTGGACTGTAGAGACCTGTGTTCTAAAGCTAGGAGATGTGCCGATTTTAATCCGTCGAAACAAGAAACTAAAAATAGTCAAGTGTGGGATTAGCCATTATGATCCTGCAAGGGACTATTCCTTTGTTTGAGTATTCCTTTCTTTATAGAGTAGTCAAGTGTGGGACGACAATACCGTTAAAGGAATACATTTTAGGGGCATTGTGCTTGAGTATTAGTTGAAGTGGATCTTGCGGGGAGAACTTCAAAAATACTATTTTACAAGAAAGTGAGGGATTTTCGATCTTTATTACCTCAGTGGAATACAAGAATTTACCAGAATTGAAATCATTGTAGAAAGTTCAAATTAAAAAGATATATAGGAGAATAGTACCATTGAACGAGTATAATGTAGAAATACAAAATCCTTATTGCAATATAGTTTGGGGCATAATTTTCGCGAGAAGATGACAAAAACAAATAAGAAAAGTTAGTTAAATAAAACCATTAGAGAGATAAACACTAATAGTAGAAGAAAGAATTGCTCTTTGTGATTTTTTTTTTTTTTTTTTGCAAATAATTAAAATCAGAGCTGAGATTTTTGTGTACAAGAATTCAATAGTAAAATAAGCAAGGTATCGAGAATTCCTTATGTGTTTTATTTTCCAACCAAAATTTTGATTCATAAATATAGCTTATTTATATGCTTCATATCACAAACGAACAATTAGAAAAAAAAATTTGGACTTTTAAGTTCAAAATATAAAACAAAAGTAAATATAAATTTTTATTATAAGTTATCCAAAATGGACAAAATATATATATTTTATTAATTCTGCAGCAAAAGATCAAACTTAAAAAAATAATTTCACCAAAACAATTACGTGACAAAATTCCATAAACTAAGCAATGCTAAATTTGTATAAAAATCTAGCACACAATACTTTGAAAAAATGAATAAAAGATGAAAAAGAATTCAATTCACTCAAATGTATGAATGTTACAAACAAACTAGAATCAAAACCTTATATGGATCACTCAATACATAAGTTCATCTCCACCAAAGAAATTCTAGCCTAGCTTGCAAAGCATTCTCACAAATTCAACACAGAAAATATGAGAATAGAAGACAAGACAAGAAAAATGAGAGAAGAAAGAGAGACAGTACCCTATGTCTTGGCAACGACCCCTCCTTTTATAGTGTTTAGGGGCTTCCAACAAAATGGGAAAGAAAATAAAATTTAGGTTAAAGTAATATATAAACCTATAATAAGAAATTACCAGGAGAAATTAATAATTTGATTGGGAATTAGAAAGGCTGATTGGCTCATTGTGCAGCAAAATGGAGATTTGTTCAGGAAGAAATCAGGAGCGCACGGATGCCATGTGGCAAATGGCGTTTATACGCAGTCTGACGGAATGCCATGTGGCACACGAGGAATGGTGGCTGGAATGGATGGCCGACAACTGGGACCCACAAGGAGAAAACGCATGTGCCAAAATAAATAGCACATCCATCATAAATAGCATTTTTAAATAGTATATTCGTGATTAAATTATCTAAAAAATTATTTTGTACATAAAATATTTGTAGGAAATATTATATTTATGATAAATACTTTTTTATAAAGCATGTTTATAATAAAATTATCTTAAAAATTCTCGTAATTAAAAAAATCATAAATATGCTATTTATTTCAAATATTTTTTAAAATTTACTATTTACTTTAAATATATTTTTTTCCCTAAAGAAGACCTATTTGCTGTAATAGGTACGTGCATTAATGCTTTGGAATTGAAATGTACGTGGTAGATATCTGTACATTTTTGTGAAGAAAAATGTAGTAAAAAAGTGGAACATAATCGAAGCATATTATTGGTATTTATGGTCAATTGTCACATGCGAGGACCAAAAATTTGTCAGAGATCAAGATTTCGGAACTTTTGAGGTGCTGAAATTTCGATCAAATGTTCGGGGAAAAAAATCAGTTTAGTATATGATATAGTGATTTTTGAACAAAATTTTCAGATAACATGAAGAAAACAGAAGATTTAAATAATATAAAAAAATGGTTGTTACGTGTGATAGTCATCAGAAAAATGATAAGTTGTGCAATCTCACATTACTTGAGAATAAATATATGTGATGATTTAAAAGTAAAGTGACCACATCCTAATACTCTAATAAGCCTTTTAGTTTTTTATCTTCAATTGATTATACTTTTCAGAAAGAAGATTTTTTAAACCTGGTTTAAAATAAGATGTAATGACACGGAACGTAAGTTTTTCATAAACTTAACATGAATTGAAAATATTAATTATTACAATGATTGGGAAAACTTTGCTGTAATAATTTTATTAAAGATAATAAGTGGTTTTTATCTTCAATTGACAACGCATTTCATAAAGAAAATTTTTAAAACCGTAATTGAGATTAAATGTAATGACACGGCCGAAACCGTTACTTAGCTTTTCATAAACTTAACATGCATTAAAAATATTAATTATTACAATGACTGGGAAAATTGGCAGTAATAGTACTGATATTTAATCCAATAGTTTTTGCGTTAAGAAACTCCTTTTTAAAGTTCGAAAGCTTAACTTGTGTCATCAGAATACTTATTAGATAGCACCTCTTGGAACTTATTTCATTTTCAAGGGCTCGACCTTGAAAGCAAATTCTATATGAGCCTGTAAAATGTACTAATGTTAGTGAAAAAATAAGCATTAAAAAAAAACGATTTTACAACATTATATTTCCAGTGATGCAATGTAACCATTTTCACTTAGAAAAACTCTGCCTCCCAACTAAGAAATTATTTTTTGTCTTAATTGTCTTCTTTTGTTATTTATGAATTAAAAAAAAAAAAAAACACATTTGGGATGTAATATTTTTCTCGCAAACTTTATTACCGCAACAGACGACGTTTTGTATAATTTTCATGAAAAAGAAAGATTACTTTTACTATAACGTTTTGGATGTATTTTATTACGAAAGACCGACGGAGATACATAGCAGTGATCATAACATACATGAAGTTTCAACTTCTGCAGATCTTATTAGCGCACGTTGCACATGCACGTTATTATTATCAACTATATACGTACTTCGGACAACAAAAGATCATATAAATCCGATTTGCCGAATTGACTTGCACGGAGGTAACGGATCGCCGCACTGGCCTTTGTTGCGGCGGTAGGGCCACGGGCCGATGGATTGCAAGTTTCCACCCCGTGGAATCTCCCCGGACAATTTGTTGTAACCCACATCAAAATAAGACAAATTTAGGTCGGTCAGCCCCCGCGGAAGGCTCCCAAAAATCCTGTTGTGGCTGATGTCGAGATAAAACAAGAATTTGGGGAAAACCGCGTTCGAGAAATCGAACTTGAACGAGCTCCAAGATAGATCTATTAACTGAGTCGAGTTATTGTTGGATGTGAAGAACACTGAAGCGTCTCCTTCGAGCCTGTTCCACTTCAAATCAACCGACAAGAGGTTGCTTGACTCGAACGAGCCTGGAATGGGTCCCGAGAAGTGGTTAAAAGACAGATTCAGCGCAACGAGGTTTGGAACCCGATGGCCTTCGGAATCTGTCCGCAGAAGCTATTTTCACCAAGCTCTAAAATCATGAGGTCCTAAACAGCAACGGCAACAGAATTCAGGATTTTGTTTAACCAGCCATCCAAAATAAATAAATAATAATAATAAAAAAGGTAAGTATTTTACTTATTTCAAATATCTTAGAAATATTAAATCGGTTAAATTGCAAACATTTTAAGTTATGGAATTTATTTCAGTAAAAAATAATATAGCAATTGTTAAAATCATAATTTGGATTCATGTCAACAAGTTAATAGCCGATTATGGAATTTCTGTGGAAAAAATGATGAAATTAAAAATTAATTACGATGAACTTGGTGTTCAAGTAATTATAAACTTAAAGTCACCGATGAATTCTGGAATGGGACCAGAGATGTTGGTGTTTCTGAAACCAAGTGCCTGGAGGTTATTGAGCTTGGCGATGGCTGGAGGGATGGTTCCTGTTAGGTCGGGGCAATATGCGAAGGCGAGCACTATGAGGTATGTAAGGTCACCGACTTCCGGCGGGATTGGTCCCACAAGATCGCAGTCCACATCTTCAACTACGAGCTCACCAACGCGGTTGTTGTCGTCGCAGGTAATGGAGGTCCAGTTGCAGCAGTCGGTTTCGGGTCCCACGAGGTGAAGATGTCGGGGTCGTTAAAGGATTTCTTGATCTCTAGGAGGACTTTCTTGTCGTCGGGATGGCAGAGCTCGGAGTCGGAGTGAGAAGGGAGAAGAAAGGTGGCGAAGAAAAGGACAAGCAGAGGATGGTTCTGGTCTCCATTTTTCAAGTGTTGGACGTTCTTTGTGGTGAGAAAATTAATGTATAGCTAGTGCTTGGCAATTAATTAATTGGATTTATAGGGATTTTTGCCGTGTGACCTAAACAAAAATAATTTAAAATAAACAGCATGTTGCGGGCGTATGGATGCATGCGTATCTTATAATTATTTGTTATACACTTCAACCAAAAAAAAAAAAAAACAAAAAAATTCGCTAAACACACAGTAACAAAATAATGAATTAAAAAAGATGATAGGTGGTACACATCATTATTTATAATAACTTTTTTTTTATTATTGGTGATAAATAGTTTATTTTCATTTTTTTTTTGTTTTTCTATCTTTGTGTATGGCTAGTGCTTGGCAATTAATTTGATTTATAGGGATTTTTGCCCTGTGACCAAAACAAAAATAATTTAATAAAATAAATAGTATGTTGTGGCCGTATGAATGCATGTATATGTTATAATTATTTGCTAAACACAAAGTACCAAAATAATGAAAAAAGATGATTGGTGGTACAATGCATTATTTATAGTATTTTTATTTATTATTGGTGATAAATAGTTTATTTTCATCGTTGTTTTCTTTCATCTTTGTGTATAGCTAGTGCTTGGCAATTAATAGAATTTATAGGGTTTTTTTTTTCCGTCTGACCTAAGCAAAAATAATTTAAATTAAACAATATGTTGCGGGCGTATAGATGCATGTGTATATATTATTATAGACACTTATTTCTTAAAAAATAGACTTATATATAATATTGCTAAAAAATGAATATATTTTAAAATGGGGCTCTAAAAATGAACTTTTTGTATAATTATTTGCTAAACACTTCAACCAAAAAAAATTTATTCGCTAAACACAAAGTAACAAAATAATGAAAAAAGATGAATAAGGAAAAGACAGAAAAAAAATAAAATAAAAAAAATTTGTCACGTTGGATGTGAGCTGCTCATCAAGCACAGATGGCATCAGCCATAAAAGCCATTTGGACAGGTCAAAACTCTATTGGGTTAAATAGTAGTACTCATTAAAAAAATTATAATGTTAAAGAACATACACTAATAAAGAAATAAACTAAATTAGTGGGTCTTTTATTGTGCAACCTATCGTTGATTAACGAGTGATAATAAACATAACTGATGTTTCCTAAAGTTATTCTTAAAAAAAAAAATGGAGTATGATAAAGCGTAGGCAATTATTGGAATCTACGGTCAATTCTCACATGCAAGGACAAAAATTTCGGAAAATATAATCAGTTTGTATCAACTACACTAATTTTTAGAGTGATTTTTGTACCAAAAAAAAAAAAAATTTCTGCAAATATCAGAGAAACATTGGAAAATTTTTCAATAAACATTTAAAAAAAATAAAAAAAATTGATTGCTAGATGAATTTTAAAATTTAATTTCTTTCAATGTTTTTAAACACAATGAAATGGTTTTTTATATGATATTCTATTTACATCACTTTTCAAGAAGAATATTCCTTTAATCTTGAAATGCAGCAACTCGGAAGCAGATGAAATCTAACACGAAACCGTATTACTTAGGTTTTGATAAACTTAACATATATATATATATATATATATATATATATAAACTCAATAGAATGATTTGTAAAAATTGCAGTAATGTAACATTTAATCCAACAGTTTTTGCGTTAAAATACTCATTTTAAAAGTTCCAAAGCAATGATTAGTCGAAAACATAAGGAAAAGATCAATGCATAATCTGTTGTAACTCACATCCAAGTAAGACAATAACTGCTGGTCGGCCAGCCCCAACGGGAGCATCCCAAAAATTCTATTGTGGCTGATTTCGAGATGCGACAATGCCTCTGACAAATTCACGTACGTTTGAGAAATAGAACTCGAACAAGTTCAAAGATAGATCTATTTTTAAAAATCAACATTTTGTTGGGTGTCAAAAGCACCGTCGCGTCACCTTCAAGCTTGTTCGACTTCAAATCAACCATGGCGAGGTTGCTTGACTTGAACGAGCCAGGTGTTGGTCCTGCTAATTGGTTATAAGACAGATTGAGCAAATGAATCAGTCGCGGTAGACTACCGATGGACCTCGGAATTGGTCCATATGACCAATTCAGACCAAGCTCTATAGACTCGGCGTCCTAAGCAGTAATAGATTCAGGATTTTGTTTAACCAGCCACCAAAAAAAAAAAAACAGAGAGAGAGAGAGAGAAGTTAGAATTTTATTTATTTCAAGTATTTTAGAAATATTAAATCAGTTAAATTTTAAATACTTTTAAGTGATAGAATTTAATTATGTAACAAATAATAAAATATATTTGTCTTCAACAAACATAATAATTCATTAGGCATAGTCTAATACAAAGTCATAATTTGGATTCACGTCAACAAGTTATTAGCCGATTATGGAAATTTTGTGTACAAATGATGCAATTAAAAATTAATTATGAAGAACTTGGTGTTCTAATTATAACCTGAAGAAATACACCGATGATATCTGGAATGGGACCACAGACGTTGTTGTTTCTGATAGCAAATGCCTGGAGATTATTGAGCTTGCATGGCGATGGCTGGTGGGATGGTTCCTGTTACGTCGGGGCAATCCTTGAAGCCGAACGATACGAGGTATGGAAGGTCACCGACTTCTGGCGGTCCACGTCTTCAACTTAGACCGCATCAACGCGGTTAATGTCGTCGCTGGTAATGAAGTTCCAGCTGCAGCAGTCGGTTTTCGGGTCCCACAAGATGAAGATGTCGGGATCGTTAAAGGCTTTCTTAGCATGTGTTTAGAATACGGAATTGAGATAAAATTTTTAAGATGAAATTAGTTGACTTTTTAAAAATTAATTATAGTTTTTGTTGATTTTTCAGGAAAAAAAAAACAAAAAACAAAAATGAACCTAAAGAAAAGGTTTGGAACTTTCATCGAATAATTTACAATAAACAACATATGTTGCGCGTGTGTATAATGTTAATTATTTGCTAAACACAAAGTAATAAAATAATGAAAAAAGATTATCTAGGTCGTGTATCGTGTTATTTAAAGTTTTTTTTATTTTATTATTATTGGTGATAATGGTACTCTATTATTTTTTTCCATTGTTGTTTTCTTTTTCATAGATTCTTTAAATGTCATTATTAGATCATGAAAACTCAAAACATGTACTATTAAATTAATTTAAAAAATGCACGAGTAATTCGTTTAAGTTTGTCACATGCATTAATGCCTTTGGAATTGAAATGTACGTGGTAGACATATGTACATTTTTGTGAAGAAAAATGTATTAAAAAAGTGGAATATAATCGAAGCGCATAGGTAGTACTATTATCATATGCGAGGACAAAAAATTTGTCGAAATCAAGATTTCGGAACTTTTGAGGTGCTAAAATTTTCAGACAACATGAAGAAAACAACGAAGATTTAAATAATATAAAAAATTGGTTATTAGGTGTAATAGTCATCAGTTATTACAAGAAAAAGAATAATTGGTCAACCAGTTTGCACCACGCGTCATTGGGCCCATCTGCTGCATCCAGCTGCTCCAGTAATCAAATCGTGTCCCGCCACGTGTCGCGGTGCACCAGAAAACCTAAAGCAAGCTGCATTGCAGCAGCGGAAAGAAAAGGAAACAAAAAAAGAAAAAGGAAAAAAAATAAAAGAAGAAGAAGAAAAGAGGAACGGGGGCCGTTGTCGAGGGGCATCATCTGGGTTTTGGGCGAGGCCGAAACAGGAGGCCAAACCAGAGGAAAGAAGCAGAGGAAAAATGAGAAAGAAAAAGAAAAAAAAAATAGAAAAAAAAAAAGAGCAAAAAGTAGTAGAGTACGATTTGTAGTTTTAGGATTTGAGTTTTTAGTTTTAGGTTTTTATTCTCAATAAAATTTCAAGGGAGATGGCATTTGAAGATCAAAGAGGAGGAGATAAGAAATTTGGGAAAAACTTGAAGATTTGTGGAAACAGTAATGAGGGTTTTTATTTATTTTTCCTATTCCTTTTTTTTTTTGTAATTTTTGAATGATTGAACCTTGATTTGCTTAATTTTTATTTTTAATTTCATATATGGTTGTTGTTTAGTTTATTAGTTTTAGGGTTCAATTTAGCTTAATGTTGAAGCTTTGTTCATTCCAATTTTTAATTTAATTTGTGTTTGCCTAATTGTGTTATGGGATTGCTCTACGATATTTTGATTTTAACATCTAAATGCTTGATCACCATTTAGTTGTTTAGGAAACCATAATAAAATTGGGAAATGGATTGTGGTTAGGCCACTAATATATAACATAATTGTTAGTGGGATAGGAATATACCTATTAGAATTGTGTAGTCATTAGAGGAAACCTAGAACTTAACGAATTACATGCAACATCTGCATTACAAGAACTATCTGAGTCAGATGCTCAGTAAGTAGAAACATATGCATTTATACAAATTGTGTACAAAATCCCCATCTTTCTATTTATCAATTTTCAGTCACTTTGAAGTATTTTCAGTCAAAACTTGTGATATTCATCGGTCCCTATAAAGAAAAAGGTAAGTTGTGCAGTCTTACATGGAGATAAATATGTGATGATTCATAAGTAAAGATATCATCTCTTAATTGTGTGAGTCATTTTGGAGTGAGTTCAAAAGCAAAACCATGTGGGTACGAGACCCAAAGTAAACAATATCATATTATAGCAAGGGAGGCAAATTGTCTGGGTCCCATCAGGTGTAAAATCTAGTTTAGTATTCAATAAGTTGCGTATGTCTCACTAGAGTCTTTTTCTTAGTATACCCTAGTGTGACCTTATCAATCTAGTCTTGTTTTAATGAGACCTTTTTCTTAGTATCGTCTAAAAAAAAAAAAAAATCATTTTTCAGTCTGCCTTAGTGAGATACATCTCAAAGATCCTTTTAATTTGAGCTAAGCGGTTTCACCTGCATCTCTTACCTACTCAGGTGGTAAACCATATGAACACTTTATTTTAAAATAGAAACATATAATACAATAGCATTTATCTTTATAAACATGTTCGTGAACAATTCAATATCATTCATAATTATATAAATCATTACGTTCATTCGGAAAAAAAAAATAGACAAATAAAATAATTAGTCACTTGAGCTCAAAATATTTTATTATTACTCTTGTGATACAGTTAAAGAATGTACTACCTCAATTTCACTGTTAATATAGTAAAGGAAGTGTCTGAAACTGTTAAAATCTCTATGAAGCATGAACCAGAAAACATAAAAGCCTAAATTTCTTAATCACAGAGAAGTCACTCTATAATCAGATTCGTATTAACATAAACCCAATAATTAAACTTAGGATATCACTTAACCTTCTTTTCTAGATACGGCTACGTAGGAATTTTACACAATTGAGAAACTTAATTATCTATTTATGGTCACCAAATCTCTGCCTTCTCAATTCATTCACTATACAAACAAATATACAAATATATATAGAGGGAAAGTTACGATACTAATTAAATAATCACTTCATAAATACCATAATCCATTAAAAAAAAGTTTGAATGACACCTACGAGGAACGGGTAGGACTCATGATTCTCCCTCTCTCTGATATATGTAGATATATATATGTGTGTGTGTGTGTGTGTGTGTGTGTATGAGAGAGAGCTTCTATAAACTACAGAAGGAGAGATCCGCAGAAGGAGAGTTAAAAGAGCTAGAAATACAAGCTCTGATGCACAGCTTTTAAAAGAACTTGGTGTGTGTATATATATAAGCTTATACAACTTTTAGTTAAAGCACTTGCCGACTCAAATATTTTGTCCTCTCCTTTTTTTTTTTTTTTTTGGTACTCATCTGTTAGTACAATAAATCATTATGATAATACGGTACATCCGTATCTATTTATCTACAGAGATCTAGAATGAACTTTTTTTTTTTGTTTTTTTTAAGTATATAATTGACCACTAGAATTTAAATGCTATCGTAACAAGTGTATCCATTAACATTCATATTCAATTTTCTTACACTTGCAATTATAACAAATATCTGAATTGAAATCACTTTTCTAAATATTGTTCAAATATGATTAAAAAAAAATTAAGCTTGTATTTAAATCTCTTTGTACCAAGATATAAGCTAATATTAAAAAATTGGGTATTATTACAACTCAAATACACATACATATAGAGATTAGGCTTGCGTTGTCGGTGAGCACACGGTTAGCATTTTTAAGGAAACCTACGTTTAACGGAAACGAGAACCAAAGTATCTTGAATTCTACAATAGTTAGCTAGTCTTGTTATTATTGTTTCCGGATAAAACTCGCCTAACAAATCTGAGGTGTTTAGAATCCTTGAGAATTATTACGGCGGTAAAGAATTACGAAACATTAAAAAGCAAAGAGTGTAGAAAATAGAGAAGATGGACCTGTTTTATCTTCTGTTCGTAACACTTTTCAGAAGGATTTTTTTATTTTTTACGCCTGAATTAAGATGAAATATAATGACACAGAAACTATTGCTTGGTTTTTGATAAACTTAACATGAACAATAAATACTTAACAGAATTCCTAGGGAAAATTTTGCGGTAATTGTGATTCAATCAAATCTCAGAAAACATCATGAGTGTGTGTCCTGAGCAAGATGAACGTATTGTAACTCGATCATGTCTCATTTCAATGACACATTAACATTTATCGAGAATTATCAAATATTACTCAAGCAATGGATGAATCCAATGTAGTCGCAAGACCTTTTTGAGCGTAGTTGTGGATGTAGTTAGGGCCTAGTAGGGGCTAATATTTTTTTTTCTTTTTTCTTCCCCAAAGAATTTATGATTTTTCTATTTTACTACACTTAAAATTAAAAATTCTTAAATAGCCCCCACTAAGTTTTTACACTTTAATTTTATATGTTATTTATTTTTTCTTTAAAAAAAATTCATAGATACCCTCACTAAGATATATGTCCAGCTCCTCTTCTACTTGAGCGGATTACTATTTACACTTGTCAGATAGAGATGTTATGTATAAGAATATATTCTCTACCTTCTTCAAACAGGATCAGAGATGTTGAAAAGTTTTCAAACCCTAGAAACGTCAGGCAAGTTGAGAATATATTAATAATTATGCACTTGCCATTGTGTGAATAATGTGATGCATGAATGTATTTATTAATTTGCGCTACAATTATTTTTTAAAAAAATTGGAGTATGACAGAAGCATAGGTTGTACTATTATTAGTATTAATGGTCTATTATTGTCACATGCAAGGACAAAAATTTTGTCGAGATCAAAAATTCGGATTTTTTGAGGTGCTCAAATATCTTTAATTAAAAAATAATACTCAACCAAAATTTTGAAAAAAAATTAAAATTAATGAAAAATATCAATTTTAAATATTAATTCCATTTAGATTATACTGAATTTTGTACAACGTTTCAGAAAAAAAAAAAAAAAAAATCAGGAAGCATATGTAATTGGATATTACTCTATTCGATTGTTATAGAAAGTGGGAAACCCGCATAAAGAAGAAGCATAATCATAGAAAAATTCAAGTTTTTCTAAACTTTCTCTTTCCTGTAATTTGTTATATATATATATATAATTTATAAATATGTGGCTTTATCTATAACATTTTGGATCTTTTTATTATGAGACCAGTGGTTACATTCTTGTTCAGCACATATTCTTAGCATATGTTACACATGCACGTTATTCTCATTAACTATATATATATATATATATGAATGTATATATGCACTTCAGACAAGAAAATTAGATCATATAAATCCGACTTTCGGATTCAGGTCGTAGCGTGGAGGTAATGGTTCACCGCATAAGCATTTATTGTGTAAGTAGGCCAATGCGTTGAAGGATTGCAAATTGCCACCCTGTGGAATCTCCCCCATACAATCTGTTGAAACCTAACCTGCATTTTTTCAGTGTCGTATTATTATATCATGATCTAAATTATTACCCCTATCTGAGATAATTCTAATTGCTCATAAATGTTGAATTATTTAAAGTACTACTGATGGATTATAAGCACTTACTTTGAGTTTAATTGAAGTTTGTTATGTAGCTAAAGCGGAAACAATTATTAAAAATATAAATAGGAAGAAATAGATAAGTAAAATAGAGGGACAGAAATAATAGGATAGATCTATTAGGATTCATTTTCTCAAAATCCATTGATTCACTCATACTTTTGGATAATATAAGACATCTACTAACTTATTGATTCACATAAAATGCAAGATAATTGATAACATAAGAGAGAGAGAGAGAGAACACTCAAATTTTACTTGGAAAAACTCCACCTCACTCTGAAAGATTTTTGTATCATAATTTTCTTTTTTGTTGTTTATTTGGTAAAAAAAAAAAAATTAAACATATTTTGAATATAATATTTTTCTCTAACACTTTATTGCCGTGACAGACGATATTTTGTATAATTTTTATTAAAAGGAAATATTACTTTAACGTCTTGGATACTTTTATTATGAAAGACCAACGGATTGTTTTGGATAAAATTACCTTAAAAATTCTAATAAATAAAAAAATTATCATCATAAGCATGCTATTTATCTCAAATACTTTTTAAAATATGCTACTTACTTTAATTTTTTTATTTTTAAGTTTCCTATTTGCTGTAACTCGTTATATATAATGTGTATGACTTTATCTATAACATTTTGGATTTTTTATTGTGAGACCAGCGGTTACATAACGCTGATCATAACATATATACATGAAGTTTCTAGTTCAACACATCTTCATAGCGCATGTTACACATGCGCGCATGTTATTCTCATTAACTATATATATATATATGTATGTATATGTATATGTATATATGTACTTCAGACAACAAAATTAGATCATATAAATCCGACTATCGGATTTGGGTGGTAGCATGGAGGTAACGGTTCACCGCACAAGCATTTGTTGTGTGAGTAGGCCGATGCGTCGAAGAATTGCAAATTGCCGCCCTGTGGAATCTCCCCGCACAATCTGTTGCAACTCACATCCAAATAAATCAACACCACCAGCTCCGCCAGCCCCCGCGGAAGACTCCCAAAAATCCTGTTGTGGTTGATGTCGAGAATCAACAAGAACCTTGGGACATACACGTTTGAGAAATCGAACTCGAACAGGTTCCAAGATAGAACTCGAATCGAACTCGAACTCGAACTGTTGTGGCTGGTGGGATGGTTCCTGTTATGTCGGGGCAATCTGCGAAGCCGAGCCATAGGAGGTATGGAAGGTCACCGACTTCCGGCGGGATTGGTCCCACAAGATCGCAGTCCACGTCTGCAACTACGAGCTCACCAACGCGGTCGTTGTTGTCGCAGATAATGAAGGTCCAGCTGCAGCAGTTGGTTTTCGGGTCCCACGAGACGAAGATTTCTTGATCTCTAGGAGGACCTTCTTGTCGTCGGGATGGCAGAGCTCGGAGTCGGAGAGAGAAGGGTGAAGAAATGTGGAGAAGAAAAGGACCAAGCAGGGGATAGTTCGGGTCTCCGTTTTCAAGTGTTTGATCTCATTAGATCATTAAAACCTGATCAAGAACACGTGCTTAAACTAGAGAAGTGTACGAGTAATTTGTTTGCTTAATTTGTTTAGTGCACTTTCATCGCCTCAAAGTGTAACACCCGAATTTCTTCGATTCATATTTTATAGAAATTTCGTGTAAGATGTTTACCGTAATCGGTATTTCATGAGGGAGTTCGTTTTAGAACTTAAATTGTTTAATGAGTTCTTAAGATTTATTAAGACTCAAAAACAAATTGTATGAACTCGCAATAGACCTTTATGAGTGAAGGAGGTCGTATTTGCACATTTTCAAGACAAGTTGACGTTGACCAATAAGTCGGTTAGACCGAAACGATCAAAAACGTCAAACAAGAATATATTTTTTTTAAGATCACAGTATAAGTAAAATTACTGCTAAAAACTCATTTCGTGATCAAGATGAGTTTTAATAAGAATTGAAATCACCTTAGAAAAATCAAGCATGCTAAGCTAGAGTTCAGGGCGAAAGGATTCGGAAATTTATGAGAAAAGATTTTCCGATCGAGTTTTTCACGGATCGAAAATTTTAATGCAATGTAAATTTCGATACTGAGTATTTAAGTAACTCAGTATTAAAATTTATTGCAATGTGTTGAAATTACACAATTTTTCAAAAAAATTGAACCAAACAAGCCTTTAAGCTTAATTACATCACAATTAAGCTAAGTAAGACTTAACCCTCCACACACATGGACCAATGAGCTTGTGACACCTCATCTATGGGTTGTCAACCACTCTTCCATTTCTTCCCCTCTAGCAGCCGGCCACTCATGTCCTTGTGAGCAATAGCTTGCAAAAATTGGAGGACCAATTAGCAAGTTTTGAACCAAATTTGCCTTGGAAAATAAAGCCTATGATTTCCCCTAGCTAGAGACACTATTTGTAGGGATTTCAAACCCCAAAGTTCAGCAGCTCTTAACCCCTTTCTCAGCCATATCATTCGGCACTTTCACTCCAAAAATTCCGAGAGAAAGAGAGAGAGAGAGAGAGAGAGAGAGCTAAGAAACCAAGAGAAAATCAAGCCAAAAAGTTGTGAAGAACCCCCCCCCCCCCCCTAAAGCCTCGGTTTTTGGTGAGTTCAAAGGTAAGATTTTGGGCATTTTTCTTCTCTTTTCTAAGGTTGGTTGGGAGAGGAAGTTAACAAAATTTTTGTGACCATTTTTGAGGTCCAAACCGTGCACATTGGAGACAAAATTTCGATTAGGATCAAGCTAGGAACAACCGGATTTCTTTGAGGTAAAAATCCGAGCCTTGCTCTAGTTCTTGGTTCAAATTTTTGGTTCATTTTCTCAAGGATTTTACTATGTATTTCAAGCACAAAATTTGTAAGAGCTTAAGCTCATAATTTTCGGTTTTGGCCCTAAATAGCTTAGGTTATATTTTTATGCTTGATTTAGGTTTTTGAAGTGATTATTTTGCATGTTTGGTTGGAGTAATGCTCTATGATTTTTGTGTGCTAGAGATGCATGCTAGGGTTTATATTTAAGGGTTTCATGCCTCTATTGTGTTTATCAAATTTTTAGATGCATGTTCTAGGGTTTGTATGATGTTTGGTTGAGTTTTGTTGAATGTGTGTTTTTCTCTCCAAAACCGTGGACCAAAGGGAGGTCTCGGCCTTGAGTTGGATCCGAAATCACGGGATTTAAAATTTTATGTGTATGAGGGACGTTAGAAGACGTGCATGTGATATTAGGTCCCGCATTGGGCGGTCGAGCTAGAGCAACGTATAGGGACGTAAAATTTGGACTAACACCAAAACTGCTCTCGGGTCCAACAACCGGCAGCTCGGAAAAGTAGGATTTACAGGTCCTTAGAGGCCGAATGGGTAAAAACTTAAAACACAAAAGTTGTTCGTTAGGGTATTTCCTAGGGGAAAACGCAGACAGATTTTAAAAATAAGGCTTCAATGGCCTCTGTTTTGAAGAAAAACCGAGAACTGGTCAGGGTGACCAGGTTCCAACGATTCACATGTGTTCAAATAAAAACTGGTATTAACTGAGCCAGAATCAGAAAATGTTCAAAACATGAAAGTTTTAGATCTTTTTGTTAGCTATAACTTTCGTGAAGAAAGTGTTTCCAAATTCGTTTTACATTTTAAGTTATGAATTTTCAAACAAAATCCGTGCAGTGAGCAAAATCTCATGCACGGGATTTTCTAGACCAATGACTAGGAAAAACGTTTTTCTAACTTGCAATTCATTTTCAAACCCGAAAACCGTTCCAAAGGTGGTTTTCGATCCCCAAATGTTTTATAGAAATGTTTTCAAGTATTTTGTAATTTTCAAGACAGGTTTGGGTGCTATTCACCAAACTTACTTAAATAAACAAGAAAATGATATTTTTAAGCAAGTTCAAGGTTTTCAAGATTAAAATGAATAAGATACTGCGTTAGTAGCCGGAAAATTATTTCGAGTTACTAGGGCCTTGCCCAAGCCCAGAGTTAATCATGCGGATTGAGGTTAAGTTAAGATTATGATTCCCTACATGAACCCTTAATTAATATTTCCGTTGTGGGTTACGCCATGTGACCCCTTCGCTTGTGTTAGAAGAGGGTCTTATAACCGAAAAATAATTATGTTGGTTTAATCCGACATTAAACGATTTTAGAATAGAGACCTCACGTATAAACGTCCATGGGCAGGAGGTGATCTGCGAGCGTGCTCGGGAAAGGAAAGTCGATCACGCGAACAACAAAGATAAAGTAAGTACAACGCCGCCTACAGCATAGGCTAAAGTTGTATGTTTTCTTAACATGTTTGCTTTACACTGTTTAAGTGTTATTTGATAATTTGCTCGATGGTTGCAATATGTTTACTGTACGATGAATGTTTAAGTATTGTTATCATGCTTACGTGAAAAAGGTACGACTGTCTATGCATTGATAAAACATGAGATTAGGAGACATCATATAAGTATGCTCACTAATCTACCAAGTGAAAAGATGTCAAGAAAGACTTACAAACAGAATGTTTGAGAAAAGGCCACAAGAGCCAGTGTTGTGCCCCCTGATGACGATCGGGTCGAAAGCTTAGGTAAGTTCCTTAAGCTGCGCGCCGGGTACATACACATCAAGTTAATGGGCCCACAAGTAAAAATCAACAAGATAAAGTGTGATACAAGAAAGCAAGCATAATTGGACATAAACGGTTCATGCATTTCACGACAGAATTTCATGTTTAAGATGAAGAAATCGATGATATGATGCTATGTTATGTTTTCATGTATAAGATGAAGAAATCGATGATACGATGCCATGATATGTTTTCATGTTTAAGATGATACGATGCTATGTTTATGATTTCATGAAAAAGGTCATGTATGTTTCGTGTATTTGGTTTGCGGTATAGGAGTTGTACTTGCTGAGCTTTCGCTCATTGTTTGAAGTTTATGCTGTAGGTAAACAGCCTGTCTTGAATTGACTGCATGGTGGCGGGTAAAGCCGGTGGCGGTGAAATGATGAACGGGTTGGGATTCACAACTCAAAAGGATTTAATTAATATATCTATTTTGAGAAAACAAACAGTTATTTTATTTGTGTATGAGTGTATGTAAATATTTTCTAAGTATAATGCTTCCGCTATATAAAAAATAAAAATAAAAAAAAATCCCCACTATTTTCATGATGAAAAATGGGATAAAACAAGTTTAAGATCAAGTAAGTTAAGTAAGTCAAGTAGTGACGGCCCGTACAAGGCGGGGCGTCACACAAAGCATTGTTTTTTTCCTTTAAATGATGGTAACAGATATCATCAGGTGCACCTAGACATCCCGATTATGTTAGCACATCGTTAACACCATATCTCTTACATGTTCCTTTTTTAATTAATGGAAACCATTCTGATTCGATTATTGCTGAATTCATCCGAAACTAAAATTACCCATTCGAACAGTCACTCAGGCTAGAACACGTTTTCCTCAACTGTACAATAGCATCAAAACCAAGACAATGATCTCCACGCAAGATGATGCCAAAAGTACGAGTCCGTAACATCTTCTCCTCATTACTCTATTTTAGAATTGTTTTTGACCAGAATGATGTAACTTTAACTCAAATTTCAAGTTTATCTCCAACTTATTTTCTTCAAAACTTCTTTAAGAAAAACCAAAAGAGAAAAAGAAAGTGATAAAAATCGTTAGGAGTTGCGTTTTGTAGTTAGGTTGGAGCACAACTGCTGACAACAAAATGAAGCACACAATCTAAGAATGATGACATCATGTTGGTGTGTATCCTGACTAAAATGAGAGTATTGTGATTCGATCATGTCTTATTTCAATCACATTACTATTTATGGAGAATTATCAAATACTAATTAAGCAATGGATGAATCCAATGCAGTCGCAAGACTTTCTTGAGCGTAGTAATGGATGTAGTTAGGGCCTAGTAAAGGGCTACTGAATATTCCACGGCTTTTTTTAAATACGATCAGAGATGTTAAAAAGGCTCCAAAACCTAGAAACGTCATGCGACGTGAGAGTATATCAATAATTATGCACTTGTCATTGTTTGAAAAATGGAATGCATGAATGGATTAATTGATTAGAGGTAAACTTATTACAAAAAAGTGGAGTATGATAGAAGCATAGGTCGTACTATTATTAGTATTTATGGTAGATTGTCACATGCAAGGACAAAAATTTTGTCGAGATCAAAATTTCGGAATTTTTACGGTGCTAAAATATATTTTAATTGTAAAAAAGTTCCGTCAAAATTTTGAAAGATTATTAAAAATAAAAATTTAATGAAAATTATCAATTTAAATATTTATTTCATTGAGATTATAGTGAATTTTGTACAAATGTATCAGAAAAGTATCAAGAAAATAGTAGAAAAAACTAATGAATATTAAAAAAAATACACAAATCGAGTGCAATTAAATAAATTTAAATTTTTTTTCTATATTTTTAAAGATGCTTAAATAATTTTTATCTTCTGTTCGTAACACTTTTCAAAAGGATTTTTTTTATGCCTGAATTAAATGAAATATAATCACACAGAAACTATTGCTTGGTTTTTGATAGACTTAACATGAACAATAAACACTTAATAGAATTCCTAGGGAAAATTTTGCGGTAATTGTGATTCAATCATATCTCAGAAAACATCATGAGTGTGTGTCCTGAGCAAAATGAACGTATTGTAACTCGATCATGTCTCATTTCAATGACACATTAACATTTATCGAGAATTATCAAATATTACTCAAGCAATGGATGAATCCAATGTAGTCGCAAGACCTTTTTGAGCGTAGTTGTGGATGTAGAAGGGCCAAGTAGGGGCTACTATTTTTTTCTTTTTTCTTCCCCAAAAATTTTATGATTTTTCTATTTTGCCACACTTAAAATTAAAAATTCTTAAAAAGCCCCCACTAAGATTTTTCACTTTAATTTTATATGTTGTTTATTTTTTCTTTAAAAAATTCATAGATACCCTCACTAAGACATATGTCTAGCTCCACTCCTACTTGAGGATAATTATACACGCCTTCTTCAAACAGGATCAGAGATATTCAAAAGTTTCCAAACCCTAGAAACGTCAGGCAAGTTGAGAATATATTAATAATTATGCACTTGCCATTGTGTGAAAAATGTGTTGCATGAATGTATTTTATTAATTTGCGCTACAATTATTTTTAAAAAATTTTTGGAGAATTACAGAAGCATAGGCAGTGCTATTATTAATTAGTATTTATGATCTATTGTCACATGCAAGGACAAAAAATTTGTCGAGATCAAAAATTCGGATTTTTTGAGGTGCTAAATATCTTTAATTAAAAAATAATATTCAGCCAAAATTTGGAAAAAATTTTAAATTTAATTCCATTTAGATTATAGTGAATTTTGTAAAACGTTTCAGAAAAAAAAATTTCAGGCAGCATATATAATTGATATTAATATATATATATATATATATATAGATCAATTCAATGGTTATAGAAAATGGGAAACCCGCATAAAGAAGAAGCAAAATCATAGAAAAATTCAAGTTTTTTTAAGCTTCCTATTTGCTGTTGTAATAATCGAAATTTTCACGAACTCACAATTTTCTTGTAAATAAGAAATTTATAGTTCGTATTATGTGTTTATGTGCAATTTTATGAAAATTATGAATATTAATACAAAATTCATGATTTTATCAGTATATGATTGAGTTCTCGGTAAATTAATTACGAGACTTCATGATAGGCCTTTTAAGTAAAAAGGTATGACGAAATTTCATGAATTCATGATAGTCAAATTTTGACAAGAGAGTCAATGATTGACAAGAAAGTCAATGGTTGACCCGAAAAATCGAAAATGAGGCGGTACGGTTAAATATTTTTCAGTATAAAAATTGTACCGTGTAAAAGCCATTTTTACGGATAAAATGGTATGTTTAAGATTCAAAAACCACCATAGAAAATCAAGCACATTAGTTAGGTTATCTTTGGCCAAGAAGTTTGATTGTATAAGAAAATTTTTATACAGTCCATTTCTACACAGATGAATTTTGGACTGCAGTTTAAAATAACAGTATTAAATTGTACTGTGTATTAGTGAAAGCAGTATTAGAAATATCTGTGCTAGAATTAAAGTGGACTACATTAAGGAAAAGCCAAACAAAGCCTTAGTGTGATATCACCACCTTTTGATTAATGACATCATTAAGGATTTAGCAAAAATTTGGAAAGTAATTTTGGTGGTTCTAGAACCACCTTGGCCGGCCACCTATACCCCTCCCATTGTGTGATTTCTTGTTTTTTTTGGGGTCAAATTCCAATTTTTGAAACTTCCCCCACCTCTATAAATAGGTGACCCCATAATTCAAAAAAATTAGAGAAAAGCAACCAAACCCTTGCCAAATTTTCTTCACCAAAAACCGAGAGTGAGAAGGAAGGAGAGAAAGGAAATTTTGCCAAAACCAAGAGTGATTAGAGCCTAGGGTGGTCGGATTTTGTGTGGAGAGCAAGCAAGAAAGAGTTGGAAAATTTTTGGACAATCTTTTGGCCAAGAGGCCGGCTGTAGAGGGAAAGGAAAAAGGGAGGAGCTAACCAAGTTGGAGGCCGGATTTTTGAGGTTGTGGTGACCGGATCTTGGTGCTAGAGTAGCTGAAAAAGTTTGGAGCCAAGCAAGCCAAAGGGCCGGACCTAGTGGCAGCAAGGAGGGACCAAGGGAGAACCAAATCTAGCAAGCCAAACCCTTGGGTGGAAGCTAGGTAAATCCCCTCAAAACCCAACACTTTTCATTTAAATTTCAATTGAGAAATTTAAATGTATTTCAAGCAAAGTTTGTAAGAGCATAAGCTCACTTTAATTCCCTGCCTTAGTTAAGAAATTTAGGTTATGTGCTTGGTTAATTAGGATTTTATGGTTGGTGGTTTTATATGCATGCTTTGTGTTTGATTGAATGCTTAGGGTTTTGCATGGTTATGAATGTTGTTCAATTGGCTTGCATGTTGAATATTGAACGTTAGAAACCGCTGCATGATTGATATTAGGCTCCCGCGGTGGCTGGTCGAGCTAGATTCCACGTCTAGGACGTAAAACGAATTCTAAACCGAAAAACTGCCAGGCTCGGGTGGATCCTGACCAGTTTTACGGCAAGCCGATTTTGAGGCCTTTAGAGGCCGAATTAGGCAAAACTTAAAACACAAAAGTTGTTCAGAACAGTTTTTCATAGAGGGCAACGTGGATGGATTTGCAAAATGAGGCTCCAATGGCCTCCGTTTTTACGAAAATCCGAGACTAAACTGCCCAGACCTAGTTTACACGACCAGTGGGTTTCAAATTAAAACTGGTACGAATCCAGGCAGAACTGGGTTTTTCTTAAAACATGAAAGTTTTAGAATTTCTCAAGAGCAAGAACTTTCGTGAAGACAAGTTTTTCAAATTCCATTTGGATTTTTAAATACAACCTGAACTATAAAAACTGTGCAGAGAAAAAGAAATTCCTGCACAGGATTTTCTACAAACATACAGAAAAACTGTATTTCTACATCAACATTTCCTGTTTTGACTATGAAAACTATTTCAAAAGCAGTTTTCAGCCTTAAATAAGTTTTATAAAGTTTTACTTTGAAAACCTCGAATTTTGAAGTAAAACAAAAGATTTTCTAGCCAATTTTCCAAATTGGATTTAAAAGCTAAAGTGTAAAAACAAAAGATGACGAGTGGTAACCGGGAAGGATAACCGAGTTACTAAGGCTTAGGCTCGATAATAAGAATAGTAATTTAATACTAATCATATGGGTTTAATACCCAAGGTTACCTCAAGTAACCTAATGGGTCAAGATAATTAACCACAATCTCTAGGGTTACAATTAGTAACCTAGTAGTTGATCAAAGCTTGTAAAAGGGCATATAATTAGAATATTGAACGGGTTACCAATATTTTATAGGATCCTTATCCTATGTTCTTTTTAATAGCAGGAGGTAACCTGCAGTTGCAATCTGAGTTAAGGCAACGAAACCCCAGACATAGTATCTCAGGCAAGTATCGAACCTCACCTGCAGTATGGAAATAGTAAATACTATTTTCAAATGTGCTATGTTATGCTATGCTATTTACACTATATTTTCAAGTGTACATACTATGATATGTGATGCCATGCGATGATATATTCTATGACATGTTATGCCATGTTGATAAGAATGCCATGTTTTTAAAAGTGTCATGGTTTACAAAAATACCATAAATGCCATGTTTTCAAAAGTGTCATGGTTTACAAAAATGCCATAAATGACATGTTTTTCAAGAATGCTATGTTATGGCAAGTGTTAAGTATGATATAACATAGTGACATCATGAAGCATGTTCACTAATGTTAAACCATATGGTAAGATAAATCAAGGAAGGTGTCGTACCAACCTCCCGTGATCGAGGAGGCTAGAGGTTTCAGTTGTGACATTTACCTTCCGTGATCGAGAAGGGTCAAGTTATAATTCCCAGAACTGTTAGGGCCTTGCAAACCCTAGCTTTATCTGGAGGCTGCGCGCTTTCGGTACGTACACTATGGGCCCACATGTTGAGACAAGATAATAAGTTAAAGGATTGAGTCTATAATAAAGCATAAGACATTCAATCAATCATAAATGGTTCATGCATATTTATATGATGAATGACATGTTTTTGAGATGTTCTAAATGTTTTGTGAGATTATGTTTGTACTTGCTGGGCGAAAGCTCACTCTTGTATTCCATACTGTAGGTAAGAAGCCTGCAGCTTAAATGGTGGGCTATGCGGACGATGCGGCGGGTGAAGGCGGTGTGGGATACCACTACGCAAAATTTTCCGCAACCGCTTTTGAATCTCAAAAGTAAATTATGTTATGCAATATGTATGAAGTTTAAAGACTTAAGAAGATATCTTCAGTATAGTATGTATACATGATAAGTTTTTCTCTACAAGATAACTTATGTAAATATGTTTAAAAAAAAAAAAAATTATTCTCAAATTTTCAAGTAAGATAAGTACAAGTAAGTATGATGTCGACCTGGCTTGGGAAGTCGGGGCGTCACAGCTGTAATTTGTTATATATAATGTATAAATATATGGCTTTATCTATAACATTTTGGATTTTTTTATTGTGAGACCAGCGGTTACATAACGCCAATCATAACATATATACATGACGTTTCTAATTCAAGACATCTTCTTAGCGCATGTTACACATTCACGTTATTCTCATTAACTATATATACATATATATATATATATGTATTTCAGACAACAAAATTAGATCATATAAATCCGACTTTTAGCATGGAGGTAATGGTTCACCACATAAGCATTTGTTGTGTAAGTAGGCCGATGTATTGAAGGATTGCAAATTGCCACTTTGTGGAATCTACCCGCACAATCTG
>CM046373.1:27900373-27925060 GCA_025413025.1 Ficus hispida
ACTAGAGTTGAACTAGGCCAATGGCCGGTTACATTGATCGGTTACATTGGGTGGCTTGGTGAATAAGCAACAAAGTAGAGATAAGTTGAAAAGATATTTCCTTTGGCTCACACACTTGTATGGCCGGTTGATAGGGCTGCCTTAGAGAGCAAGCTTTTACCTTGGTGAGGTAAGCTTGATGAAGTAAGCTTGATGAGGTAGGCATGGTGAGGTAAGCAACCAATTAGCTTGGTGAGCAAGCCAAATATTTTGGTTCACACACTTGCATGGCCGGTTCTTTAGCAAGCCTTGGTGAACAAGTTTTGCCTTGGTGAGGTAAGCAATGATGCAAGCAAGATGATGTCATCATGGTGATGTCATCAAGGTGAGGTAAGCAAGTAGTTAGCTTGGTGAACAAACCAAATTTTTGGTTCATGCACTAGTATGGCCGGTGGACATTGAAGCCTTGGTGAGCAAGTTTTGCTTTTGTGATGCAAGCAAGGTGACATAGGCTTGATGAGGTAAGCAAGAAATTGCTTGGTGAGCAAGCAAATTCTTGGCTCATTCTCACCTTGAATGGCCGGCCACCTAGGAGGGGTTGATGGGCAAATATTTTGCTCATTAAACCCTTATATACAATTGTAGAAACTTTAAGTTTCACCTATAAATAGGGGTAGTTGGTTCACATTTTTTGAGCATTGAATTGAACCCGAAACTCTGCCAAAATTTCCACTCATTTTCTCTCCCCCTCACCTAAAGGCCGAACCCATGGAAAAAAAAAAAAAAGAGAGAGAGGTTGGCCGGATTCTAGAGAAGAATAGGTAGGGAAAATTCGGATCCAAGTTGAGATTTCATCTCTAAGATTTAAGGGGTAATCTTCTCAAATCCCTAAGCCTTTTTATTAAGTTTTGATTCAAGGTTTTATGTGTATTTTCAGTGGGTTTTGTAAGAGCATAAGCTCACCTATTTTATGTCTATGCTCTAGATTAAGTTTGCTTGATTATGCTTGATTAGGTGGTGGTCTCTAGTTTACATTTTTTATGCATGTTTGATGATGTGCTTATGGGTTTGAGTTTGCCTATCACATGTTTGTTGTATGTTCCCATAGAATTTAGAACGAATGTATGATTATGTGTATGATGGATTGGAACGTTAGAAACGATTGCATGTATGACTTTAGGCTCCCGCTGTGGTCGGTTGAGGTAGTGTGTACGTTTTAGGACGAGAAACAAATTTTAGAACCGAAACTGCCAGTCTCGGGTCAAGACTGGGCAGTGTTCTGGAAATGGTATTTTGAGGCCCTTAGAGGCCGAATTTGAAGAAACTCAAAACTACAAAGTTGTAGATAAGGGTTTTTTCTAGAGGGTATCGCGGACCGTTTTTCAAAATGAGGCTCCAATGGCCTCCGTTTTTACGAAAATCCGAGGCTAATCTGCCCAGACCTAGTCTACACGTCCAGTAAGTTCAAATTAAAACTGACAAGAATCCAAGCAGAACTGGGTTTTCCTCAAAACACAAAAGTTGTAGTATTATCCGAGATCTACAACTTTTATGAAGAAAGTTTTATCAAATTACGAAGATATTTTAAAGTACAATTTGATTCCCAAAACTGTGCAGGAAACAGAAATTCCAGCACAGGAATTTCAGAAAAACAGTGCATAAGCAGGGAATTCTTGCACATGCACTGATAACCTAAGTTTAAGAAACTGTTTTCAAAGATTGTTTTCAGAGCTTGACAGTTTTTAACTGTCTTTACTTAAATGTTAAGATTTGATGAAAATGCGGTTTTCATTAAGATTGTTAAAGAAAACTTGACAACGGTTTGTCAAGAAATAATTGAAACACGCAGGGTCCTATGGTAAACAACTATAGGACAAATAGAATAGTAACCGGGAAGGTTACCTAATTTTATTGGGCCAATAAGTTAGGTTACTCATAGTAACCACTTGAGATACCCGAGATAGCGGGTTGGGCCTTAATAACATTAGCAACCTAATATTATTCATGTATGGTTGGGCTTAGTACCCAAGGTTACCTGAAGTAACCTAATTAGTTATTGTTTAAGTATGTTGGGCCTTGGGCCCTAGGGTTACGGAAAGTAACCGAGCAAGTTATCATGTGATGTTTTAGGGGGAACATACAATATAACTAAGGCTACTCATAAATGTTGGTTAGGACACCAACATTTAATGATTATGATTTATGGTAAGCTAGAATGTGTATGGCTCTTATCTTACGTCCTGTTTGGAAACAGGAGTAGGAACTGTTGTCGTGCCACGTTTGGACGATAAACCAAGAGCATAGGACTAAAGGTAAGCACAACTCCGCCTACAGCATGGGCAAAATGTTTTTAAAACTTGTTTTCATACGTTGATAAGCATGATTTATGTTATGGTACTTACGTTATGAAGTTTATGTTATGACGTATTATGATGTTATGATGCCATGTTATGATGTTTATGCTAAGATGTTATGGTATGATGTTATGTTATGATGGTTAAGATACGATGTTTATGTTATGATGATACGATGTTACGTTACGAGGTTTATGCTATGGTAATTTATGTTACGTAGTTTATGTTACGGTTTATGTTATGTTATGTTATATGTTTAAAATAGTGACATCACGTAGCATGTTCACTAATATTTAATTACTTGGTAAGAATATAATTTAAGACAAGCTAAGGTCATTGTGTCGTACCGACTTGCCACGATGGCGGGTTTAAACGGTTTAGTCTATGGTTTGGGTTGAATTGGATTGGCTGCCCCAATTACTCCATGTTAAACAGTTTGTTTCATGGTTTGAGTTGGATTGGATTGCCTGCCTTCAACCACTCCATAGCTATGGACCACGATACGTGCACACATGACATATAAGCAAATAGAATCAAGATAATGTTAGAAAAGTTAAATTGATTCACAAGAAAGCATAATTGGGTCATGCATTCTTTTATGAAAAATGTTTTGCGGATTGCACGTTGTGCTTACTGAGCTTTAGCTCATTACTTACGTTCATGCTGTAGGTTAAGCAACCTACCGGCGATACGTGATGCAAAGCTGTGAAGGCTGGTGCTACAGGCTGTGAAATGTGGGATGGACACCGCCACGTGTTTTGAATTTATGTTATGTAAAATATGTTTTGAAAAATATATTTGAAAGATGTGTTTTATGTTATGTGAGAGTATGGATAAGAAAACGTTTTCAAGAAGAAAACTATTTTTAAGAAATTGTTTTCAAGAACGAGTTAAAGAATGGTTTTCAAGGATGATGGCAACAAGTTGCCTCGTGTTGTACCGAACCGCATTAGGTCGGATTGGTCCACGGTATACTTATGATTAGCTTTCAATATGATTATGAAAGCTCGGTACTCGAGTGAGTACATATGATTATGTATGAAGATAAGTTATGTTCAAGGTAGAGTAATAAAAGAAAAGAAAAAAAAAATTTTACTCAGAATTTTCCGCAACTTTAAAGTTATTTTTAAAGTAAGAATTAAGTTAAGCAAGTAATGTAACGGCCCACGTCTGCGCAGTAGGACGCCCCTACGCGTGACGGTTCGGGGCGTTACATTTATATTGTAGGTAATCAACCTACAGCATAGTGCTTGGTGGCAAATGTAAATATCGATGTTGAATAGGCGAAAATGATATGGGATGTCACTACGTATTTTTATTTCACAAAAAAAAAAAATTGTGTTGAAAATTATTATCATGTTTAAAGATTTTATAGTTATATATATATATATATATATATATTTAAGTAATGACGTTTATACATAAAAAAAATTATTTTCTTAAGATGTGACAAGTATATGACAAAAATTTTCATGATAAATTACAATAAATATATATATATATATATATGAGATTTTCACTACTGAAGCCTAAGTATTTTTTAATAATTATACATAAAGACTTAGTTCAAGCAATAACATAACGTCCTATATAGGATCGTTACATGATACATATATTATTGTAATACATTTTATTATTGGTGATAAGTGGTATTGCTCCATTTTTTTTTTATTTTTTTACCTTTACGTTGTTTTCTTTTTTATCGAATCATTTTTTTTTAAATTTAGGATGGAGGATTCGAACTTTACATTTTTTTGATAGAGTCTCGTGTACTAGTATTATTAAGCTATGTTTGCAATCACTTTTCATCCAACCTTTTTTTTTTTTTTTTTCTGAATTTGTTTTCATCTAATCTTTTGATCTCATTAAATCACGAAAACCTAAAAAAACAAGTTCCTAAATTTAAAAATGTGCACGAGTAATTTGTTAAGTTTGTAACATGCATTGATGCCGTTGGAATTGAATTCTTAATCTTAAGATGCATAACAGAGCTAATAATATGCTCTCCTCCTTGTGTCAGGTGTCAATTATTATTATTATTATTATTATTATTATTATTTTACTTGTCTTCTATGCTTTTATGCTTTATTTTTTCTTTTATCTTTTTCTTGTTCCTCTCTTATTTATTTTCTTTTTTGCTTTTAGCTTTTTTTTTTCTTTACCTTTTTCGTTTCTCATTACATGTTAAAATAAGTGAGAATAGGTTTTCATAGAGTTTCTTTTTTAAGTTTCGTAAGGGAGTTTCGAATCTAGTTAAAAATGCTTTCATCCAAGATTCTTTTACTTTTTTTTTTTTTATTGTTTTGATTTTATGTGCTTTTTTTATTATTTTTTTGTAATTTATGGATTCTTTTTATGAGTTTCTTTATGGTTTTTTAATTTGATTAAAAAGCTTTTCGCCTAATTTTTTTTTTTTTGGAATTTCGTTAAGAAGTTTCAGTTTTTTTTTTTTTTTTTAATTTCATATAGCGTTTTGATTTTTTGTTTCTTTTTATTGTTTTGCCATTTTGTATTTTTTTTCCTTTTCTTTTCTTTTCTTTTTCAAAATTTCTCTTTAAACTCTTATATCTTTTATTAAGTTGGTTTGAAAGGGCTTTGTCTAAATTTGTTTAAACGTGAAAACGTTTTTACCACGGTCCCCGTGTACATGCCTTTCGAGTATCCAGCGAGGGGATATAGCAGCGAGACCGTACCCAAATCCACCTGAGACATCATGGCGTGTACATAAACGTAATGAGACCTCGTGTCTCTGTCTGGCCAACATACACACACACGCGCTTGAAGATATTTTTCACTACTTTATTAATGCAAATTTGTAATAAGAAAGAGCAACATTTATGAAGGAATACAAATGTAGGCAAGGAGCTAAACATAACACCTTTGAAGATTTTCATGTCTACTTATATATACATACATATACAGGCTTGTGTTGTGGGTGAGCACATATAGTTATATTTTTTATGGAAACCTACTTTCAATCGAAATGAGAACCTAAGTCTTGATTCACATAAAATGCAAGATAATTGATAAGATAAGGAAAAAGGGGGAAAAAAAAAAAAAAACTCAATTAGTATTAGTATTCTCACCCCTAAAGGTGTGCCTCCTCAGAAGATGGCCTGCGTTGTTCATCTTGCAGATGTGTGTGTGTGTGTCTATATATATATTCACATTGACTCCATACCATATTGATGAGAAATTTGTTATTATTGTGTTGATTTTAGCATTTGTTCTGGCTTTCTGAAATAGTCTTTGTTAAGGTTAATAGTGGATTTGGTGTTCTGGGCAGTTTTTGCCACTAGTTGTTAGGGAAGGCTTGAAATAGTTTTGTAGAGTTTCGAGAATTGAGTGATTTTTTTTTTTTTTTCAAAACAAAACTTTGATCATATAGCGCAATGTAGCATGCAAATCATTAGCTTTAATTTCTGGGAGATGGGTTTCAAAAAAGTTTCGATTTTCTTGATACTTGAGGGAATACTGGGATTCGATTTGGTCATATAGCCCAATGTTGCATGCAAATCATTAGCTTTGATTGCTGGGAGACGGGTTTCGAAAAAGATTCGATTTTCTTGATACTTGAGGGAATACTGATGTAGTTTTGCATTTATGAGAGTTTGGTGTTTTTTCTCTCTGCCCTGCTAATTTATCATACTGATGTAGTTTACAGAATCAATAATTTTGATTGGTGAGAAAGAATTGGGCTTTAGATATTGGAAGTTGAGTAGTATATATTATGCTTAAAAGTTTACTTCGTTAAGCGTTTTTTAAGTAATTGAATCTGTAATATGCTTGTCTTATCGGTTGTCTCACACCACTTACCCGTGCCTCCACCGTCCAACCTTTGAGCTTTCCTCCTTGGGGTGCACCGTTTTGCAAAGAATATCTGACACTGTAGTCAGTAGGATATTTGTGGTGAATGATAGTGGAGTGCCATGAGTGTAGCGTGGTAAAACATCTCGTATTTCTAGTTGACTGTGTACGACCTGGATATGCTACTAGGATCTGAATGCGGTTATACCTCATAAGGTGTTAGGATCATTCTGCTATTCTGGCACTAAGCGGATTCCTCATGCATTCCAAAAGGATTCCCTAGATATGCGAAAATGTACATTGGAGTATAAGACCATTTGGGTTCATAAATGCGACTTGTACTTATTTTTATTTCAAGCATGAAGCCTAGTGATTTACCTTGATCGTTTGGTCTCTCTACTATCTATCTCAAGCGTATTGTCGAGATGGGATCTACCTTGAGCTTGTGGTTCCGTCTCTACCTCTAGTGCTTGGTCCTATGTGGATTTGGATTTGCATGTATGAATCCAGTTGTCCAGTACACCAATGTACATTTCAAAATATCAAATGAATCCTGCCTGCCCTGACACCCTCTGGAGTACAATCATCTTTGTTCCTTGCGGTGGGTCTGTGCCCAAGGACTTGCTTCACTATTGTAATTATGTTTCACCACCCCACACACACGTTGCACTCGACTACCGGCACACCAACTTAGTTAATTATGGACTTCGCATGTTTTATGGTTTAATTGCCATTAAGTTTATGGTGAGATGAAGTTTTTCATCATTTACATCTTTCAAAGGTTTCAAATTCCAATATTTTTATTCTAATTAAAAACTAGAATTCCCCTTCTTTTCAATTATTCATCAAGTGACCACATTTAGGACACCATTACTTTGGTAGTTTTTCTTGTTATCAGTATGTCATTGACTTACTAATTGTAAGCATACCTCTATTTGGATAGAAATGAGCAAGTGTGAGGCCTCCGGTTTGGCAGGTTAAAGAGTACCTTTTTTTTTGTTTTGGGGGGGGGTGGGGTGTGGTGGTTAGCGGGCATGACAAAGACGTCCCATGCTGCAGCGTGGTGCGAAACTATTTTGTGTTAGTGACTTGCTTTTGTTAGGAAGCGCAACCATTGAAGAAGCCCGTAGTCTGTTATATTGGTTAGACTCGGAAGCAGGGTTTGGCAAGATGGGCATTTGTGGACTTAGCATGGGTAAGAGTTGTTTGGATCACTTGTTAGATCTTGTAGCTTAAGAAGAAATGCATCCGATCTATCGTTTAGAAACTTTTCTTCTTTAAAAACTAGATCATTTTGTTTGTGTCAACCAAGTACTCAAGAGTTGCAAAACTAATCTACCAATGCTCGCTTTCGAGATGGGAAAGTTTTCTTTTGGTCCGAAAATTAATACTTTGATATAATTTAGGAGGAGTTCATGCTGCAATGGTTGGCTCACTTCACCCCACTCCTGTTGCAACCCTTCCTTTCCTCTCTCCACACTCCGCCGTTGTGGCATTCTGTGAGGGGATACTAAAGCATGCCACTGCATGGGAGGCACTGAGAGAGGAACTTGCAGCACAGAAGGCTGCAATGACTCTCGAGGAGGTTAGAGAACGGATGCGGAATGTTTTGTCTCTCACAGATGTCACACGCTTTCCTGTCCCTAAAAATCCCAATGCTGTAATATTTGTTGCCGCAACTGTAAGTACCTGTGTATTTTGACTTTGAATAACCGACCGTATAGCTTCTACTTTTCTCTTCCCATCGTAATGCATTTGTGCCGCCTTTTAACCATATAGTGAAGAATTTTTTGAGCCCTTTTTCTCAGAAAGGAGTATTAATTACTTTGTCTTTTCATTTTAAATAGTGCCCGTCTTATTTTACCTTCTGTTTTATGATCTAAATAACCTTTTTAACGAGTTCTTTCTAGATGTTAACTTTTATCGCATTCATGGTTCAGGATGATGGGTACATTCCCAAACACTCAGTGCTGGAGCTTCAAAAGGCTTGGCCAGGTTCAGAAGTACGGTGGGTGACTGGCGGCCATGTCTCGTCCTTCCTTCTTCACAATGGCGAGTTTCGCAGAGCCATTGTTGACGGGCTTGATAGATTACAATGGAAGGAGTGTCCATTATGACAGTGGCTCCACGTGAGACACAGATTGCACATTTGTTTGTTATGGTAAATCTTGTTTACCTCTGATCCTCTCACAAACTTTGTTCAGTGGTTTTCTAACATCTTAGAACACCCCATTAAAAAAAAATGAAAAAAAAAGACGGAAAGAAGAAATGGGTTTTCATATATTTGGTATTTATTGTATGTACTTTTGTATCATCATGGATGCCATTACGGAGAAAAAAAAAAAAAAGGAAAAAAAAAAAGAAAGAATTAATCTCAGTTCAAAGAGATTGAAAACAAATCTGATGATTTTTCATGGTTCAACTTTGATTGTGCTTTTTGTTAGATAAGTTGAAAGCACGCACATGGGCTTTGTCACAACCTTTTTAGTAGTCAAGATTTATAAGAAATTATTTAGATACATGATGTATATACTTTTAACTAAATGATATTGTGGATTTTAATAAATAATAATAATTCAAGATTGGGCTTGGTTGAACTTTCTCAACATTTGGGTTTGTAATGAAATTATGGAAATTGGGTTTGGTTATAACTTTTTAAATATACATGGATTTGTAATAAATTTAGGAAAATGTTGGGGTAACAATTCCTTATAATAAAAGATTTAATGACACGTTAAAAAACTTACTAGAAGACAAAATAATTTGAACAAAAGTTTGATGGTGAAATATGAGAGGGTGAATAGTTAAGAAACTTATATTTTTAATATAAAAAATGTTAAGGACATCAACTGTAACCCAAACTTTTAAGTAATAATCTATGTTGTATGTGAGTTGTGTTTTTTTTTTTAATTTTTATTATTGGTATTTATCAATAAAAATATGACACATGAGTTAATATTTAAAAAGTTGAGATTGAAGTTAATGTCTCTAGTATTACTCTTTTAATGTGGTTAAAGAATAGATCTGCGAAGATAAATTTGGCTCACTTCCGCATGTCTGATTGTTCATGTTTTTGATGTAGATCCGTTGATTAATAAAAAAAAGTTTCAAAGCACAAACCTTACCCACCTTATCTTTAGCTATTTCTTTGGAAATAAAGGCTTCGTTTGGAAACGAAGCTCAAGCTTGGTTTTCAACACTCAAATTTTGTTTTTTTCCTCAAAAGTTTTTGTCTTTTTCCCAAAAAGTCAACAAAATTTACTATTTCAACTTTAAAAATTCAATTCAAACTCATTTACCAAACAGACCCAAAAGGTTACATTTTAAAGTTTTTGTCTAAACACAAAAATTAAATCCTTAAAAAGAAAAATAAACTAAAGAAATACTCCAAAAAATTACAATAAAAAATAATAAAAAAAAGAAGAATATTCCACAAGTCCTTTGTGTACAAAGTCTCGATATTCTTTGGGTAAAGTCCAATTACAAGGTTTGAGATGACCCGAAAGTACTTGATCATAATCAATATTATAAAACCTACTTGGATATTGAGCATTTTATATGATTCTTTGCAATGTCTACTTGATAAAACTCCAAAACATAAGGAAATTGGTAACTCTTAATTTAGCTAGAGTCATTCATATATATGTGGAAACATATATATATATATATATATATATATATATTTAACATGCATCTATTTTGTTTGCTTAATTTGTGCTCGAGCTGGATGGTGAAAAATTAGTATCGGATTTTGTCCGGAGATAGATCTACAACAATTTACGTATCCTAATAAAAAAAAAATTTGGCTTAAACGATTATGTATTAAGAGCTAAATTAGCTAAAGGGATGAGTAGATATAGACTAGTAGTATCATAGATACCAATTCTAATCCCTACTTTTTAAATGCCAATTCATGTGTCATATTTTTATTAGTAGATACAATTAATTAATATGTCAATGCCTTAAACATTTATTAATAAAAGAACGATAATCATATGTTATATAGATTGATATTCAAAAATTGAGATTAGAGTTGGTGTCCCTATCATTTTTTGTAGAAAGGCCATGTCTTTTTTTAGGCACACTTGAGTGGGAGTCCCTTGACCCTGATGGTACAAATTAAACACATGAAAGCAACCCACGTTATTGCGTGGACTTTTATCAATCCCGCAGGCACATATATATTACTTTGATCGTTTTACTATTATAATTTTGCTATTATTTCTTCCAGCTGTTCTTATTGTTTGTTTGTTTTTTTAATCATAAATTATGTCTAGTCGCACAAACTTCTACTCCAAATAAGAGTTCTTCCAAAAAAACTTAAAAAATTATAGCTACAAATCACATATATTTAGTTTTAGTTATAGATACATAAATTATTATTACGATAATAAACTATGCTAAATTACATGCTTTGTTGTAGTGGCTGATGTTGTAAAGAGGTCTAATTTATTGAAGAAGCGATGCCCTTTTCTTTTCAAAGCTTGTTTGTTATATCTGGCTTTTCTATTTTTAAATATGAATGTATTATCTATATATAAAATTAGTTATATAGTATATGTGTAATGTTTTCTTGTTCACTGAACACATTAAGACAATAGTAATATGGTTTTGGGTACTGTGTTCATGTACCAAAAATAAAAAAAAAATATATATATTTATATATTTCCAATCAAAGTTTTGGCTTTGACCTATTACTTTCTTATGAAATTTTGATTCCGTATTTACAGTATAACCAGGAAGGGGAAAAAAAAAAAAAAAAACCTCTTATACGACGGGGTTAGAGTAAGAAGCTGCAACAATAAGAGAATTCATGATAACAATTAACAACAACAACAACAACAACAAAAAAATTAATAACAAAAGAGAAATTGATCATCAAGATCATGATGAGGATGATGATGAAATTATTGGCACCTCCTCAATTTCCAATGAAGATGATCGCATGTTTAATATGATTTTTAATAGTGATTCTTCAAAATATGTTAAAACACTGAAAGGCAGCAGAAACTAATGTTGTCTTTTAATTCCCATAAAACTCCACCTACTAATCATCTAGGCCTGGCAAACTCCACCCACAATCACCCTCCTTTAAGGGTTTAATGTTCTCGTCGGCCACACTTCCAATTAGATATAGGCTCTAATATCATTTATAACGACCCATGCCTCCATTGGGTATTAATATTGTCCGCTTTGAACCTCATACCTGTACAGTTTTGCTCTTTGGCTCAATCCCAAAAGGCTCGTATCATTATAAGGTAGTCTCTTTACTTATGAATCACCACGTGTACCCATTCCCAAGCGATGTAGGACTGTACAGTTTATCCTTTTTTTTATATGGATTGATGAATGTCACATTTTTGCTCCAACAATCCTAGCCTGATGATAGTAACCGTGTAGTAAACTTGAGTATCACCCACTAAGAAAGTTCTCAGAAAATATTGGAGGGGGTCATATCAGTCTCACTTTAAACCTAGTCTCCTTAGATAGAACTTCCTCATACTGTACGTGTCCACAAAACCACACCACAAACCTAACACTCTGATACCACTTATTAGGAAAATAGGATCTCAAAACCAACCGTAAGAGTCAGCAAACAACAGAAATATCAACAATTATAGAGAAATAGATGTGAAAGTAATCACTCTCACCACAACACAATAATTTTTGTGAACAACTCCAAAAAAAAAAACAAAACAAAACAAAACAAAACAAAGCCATAGGGCTCAGAAAGAAATCCACTATGTAAACAATTTTTACAATCGCACAAACTTTTTCTTTCACTACCACGATTCCAATACACCCAGTCTTTCCAAGGATACACTAACTCACAACTTTCTATACTAAAAAATATGAGAGACCGGAAAGGAATTTAACTAGAGTTGAAATTTAATGCTTGAAATGCTTTTTATTGCGGCAACTAAAAACTACACCTTGGGGTTTCTTATATAACTTTTTTAGAACGGTCCCTTTTTTAAGCCAAAATCTTAACAGAAATACCTAAGATTTTAAAGAATTTTAGGAGTTACAAGCCGAATCAATTAGTCAGGCCACTGCTAACTTTATGTATGTCGTTCTTGAAGAAGAAGACTTGGAGGCTCGATGTTTTGAAACAAGAATAGTAAGTTTGGTCCATGTCTATAGTAGCAATAGCTTCAAGACAAAAAATTTATTTTTTCTTTCTTTCTTTCTTTTCCGTATCTTTTTTTATTTTTTACAAATGGGAAGCTTCGGCTCGAGAACATGTACTCTTTTTTCTTCCTTGAATTTTCTTTATAGCTGGTTTTGAGGTTTTTCCTTACGAGATTTTAACTAGGCAATCTTTTTCACAATTAAGTATTAGATCTTGTGGTTATCAACTATCCCATGCTTTATTTGGGATATTTTTTAAAATGTTTTTAATTGTATTTATACTTTGTTTAAGGTTGTCTCTATAATTGTTTAAGGTTGTATCTATGAAATTCATTTTGGATCTGCCTTCTGTTTTCTTAGTACAGTTTTGTTATCGTTTTAGGAAACCTGTCTTTGTAAATTAACCTGCTTTCATTCCATGTCCTTCCTAAGTTAAATTAGATTAAACTAAATTCAGGAATCGCGGTTGCATATTAAATTAGATTCCTTTCTCGAAGAAAACCTGTTTAGTCAGCTAAATAATTAAATTGTTGTCTTTCTCCTCACTTAAAAAAAAAAAAAAAAAAAAAAGGAAGAAACAAACTAATGCACAAGCTACAATAAGTATAGAGTTTTATTTTTTTTATTTTTATTTTTTATTTTTTTTGCGAAGATGCTACACAGTATAGAGAAGGAAAAGCATAATAAGAATAACGGTAGTAAACGTATTGACTCATGAAACAATTTAACAAGCACATAATATATATATATACAAAGCCACGTATATATATATATATATATATATAAATATTTATATATCCTTGCTCTTCTTCTTCTTGTTCTCTGTTTCTTTTTGTTCGTGTTGTTGTTGTCTGGTCCGTTAACAATGGAGGAAGAGATAGAATCTGGAAATAATTCCAAACCCGAGCCGCTCATCACTGCAAACGACGATCATAAAGACAAGAATGTTGATCATGATCAACACACGATGAAGAACAAGTCTGCAAATGATGAAGAAGTCCAAGTACGACATCAAGATGAGCATCAAGACGGCCTTACAAGTTCCCAGATTGTGACAACCGATTCGATACGCCACGATCTCTCGGCTGTCACAAGAAATCACACAACTAAAAAAAGAAAAAAGGATTAATTCTGATTCTGATTCTGATTCTGATGTTGATCTGAGGAGGAAGAGGAAGAAGAAAGTAATGAAAAAGAAGTAAAAGATAAATTAGAAGAAGAAGAACAAGACGAAGAGCATCCGGGGAATTTCGAGAGAGGAGGAGTACTACAAGAAGGAGAAAAGAAGACACAAGATGAATTTGGTTGTTTGTGAAGATTCGTCGTCGGTGTTACAAAATTTTCTAATTGCAATTTTGATGGTGATTCTGGGAATTCCATCTTCTGGGATGTTCATTAATTAGTTTTCTTCCCTTTTTTTTTTTTTTTTTTTTTGGTAATTTCTTTTGGAACTTTGTTTTCGGGTGTTGATTTTGTTGATGCAAAAGCATGACTCTGGGGACGCTAAAAGAAACTTCCAAACTCGATATATTTTTTTCTTTTCTTCTTCCGATCTTTAGGGGGTGTGTTGCAGATTGATGTAATTTCTCTTGATTCATTTGGTATAAACTTTTTCCGTCACAGTCTATATATTCTTCAATCTCATTTGGGAAATAGAAGTCAAACCGTTTTGTGTTAAAATTTAAGCTCATTCTTGGGGAATAAGTATTCTCCTTTAGCAAGGAAAAAAATAAAAGAAAAGAACCTAACTGACCTTAGTCTCATTTTACGATGCCACATTAGTGTTTTCCTCCGCCCTTCCATTTTATCAAACGGTCCCGCAACATTAATTTGGTAAGATCGTATGCCGTAAGCTAGAACATTTCTCTTTTTAAAGAGAACATAATAAGTCATGAATATTGAGTATGTATATGCCGTTAGGTTTAAGTACAATTGATGAGAAGGGTTCTTTCATGATTCATTTGGATTATACATGTAGTTGGTGTTATATTCTAATATAATGTATTTATTCAAGTATGCATTTTGGATATTCTTTTTAATCATTGGATTTAAATAAAATATGCATTTGGATTATTAGATTTAAATATATAGTTATTTTAATATGCATTTATTTGATTTAGCGTATGTGATATATGATTGATAAAAATAAATATAAAAAGAAAATGATGAATAATAAATGAGTCGATGCATTATTCAAATGAAAGTGTATTAAAATACAATTTATGAAAAACAAAACGAAAAATTATATTGTATAGGAGCTTAATGTTTGATTCAAACAAAACATTAAGTTTTGAACTCGAAATTTAGGTTACATGGGGTCTATATGAAAAAAAAAAAGAAGTAAATTGTTAGGTTAATTCATAAACATTTAACTTTATGCAAATTTATTCTCTAAAATTTTTTTCATAGTTGGAATACATCTAAACTATTAAAATGTTGTTATAATAGTCATTTACATTAATTTTTAGACAATATCTGTTAGTTAGCATAGCGTTTTGACTAAATTATTAATGCATCTATTTAAAATTAACATAAATGACTATTGTAGTAATTTTTTAATAATTTGGGATATTTTTTATTCTTTTTTCTATTGTTAAAATGATGATAAACTATTAAAAACGTTGTTATAATAAATTTTTCTATAAATTTTAGACGGAATTAGTATCATTTTTTTACTAAATAATTAATATATTTTATTTAAAAATTAGTAAAAAAAATACTATTATAACGATATTTTAAGTGTGAGGAGTGTATCGTTCGTCTTCACGCTCTTTCACGTGATCTTTCTCATGCTTTTGCGCTGTTACCTTACAAAAGCAGTAGAATCTCATCTTTCTCTGACTAGGCATCAAATCAAAGCAATGCTAGTGACTGGTTGCTTTCCAACTTTTCGACCATGTTTGGTTTTCACACTGCACAATAATAAGCGTGAAATATTTCCTTATCCTTCGTTTGTCCACTAACTCCTAATCAAGAAATATTTCCAAGTCCTTCTAAATTGTCGCAGCTAAAATAGTGTTGTCAAATTATGAAGTTTTTGTGCTCGATTGACGGTTTGAAATTAATTTCTACCAGCAATTACATGTATGCTTTTTTCCCTATCCTCCTTTTTAACTTTGATTCCATCCTTTCCTTTGCTTTTACAATTTTCAACCCATATATTTCAATTTTCATCTCAGTAGATTTTTTTTACTACCCTCATTTTTAATTCTTTCGTAGATTCATGTTGTTTTATTTTGAGACAAAAATGAAAAATCAGTTTTGAGTTGAAAGTCGTTTTTGCTTTGGTTTCAAAATGACATTTGGATGTGCGATAAAAATCTTATTCTAAAAATGAAATACTTTTTGAAATGGTATTTTTATAATGTTGAAAACAATCATTAAAAAAAAAATGGTTTTCTAACAAATCTAATAAGACCTTGATATCCAAAGCATATTAAATAAGATATATATAGATGAGAGTTGTTTTTTTGTTTCATTATAAACAAATTAAAAAAATAATTGTCTTAATTAGAGATGAGATGGAAAAATGACATTTTAAGAGATTGTATGGGGGGATAATTGGAGACGGAGTCTTGAAGATATTTTGATTGGAATTAAGTTAAATTTTGAAAATGTGTATTTGATTGATAAAATTGCTTGGAGTCAAAAAGTGTGAAAACTTGAAATATTTAAGAAAAAATATCAATATGAATTTTGTTTTATTTTTCTCGAAATTGCATATAATTTTTTTTAAATCATCTTATTTTAACTTGAAATTACAAAGTCGTTGACTTTCAAAGTTTGAATTGAATTTATTATAAACATCTACAAAAGTTTCATTGAAAACCCAAAACCCCCTCAAATGCATGTTTGGAAACCCAAACCATAAAACACCATGTGGAGACATCCCCCAAACACCTGCTAAAACTCATCAGTAGTAAAATAAGCAAAGTATCGAGAATTCCTTATGTGTTTTGTTTTCTGACCAAAATTTTAATTCATAAATATAGCTTATTTACATGCTTCACATCACAAACGAACAATTAGAAAAAAAAATTTGGACTTTTAAGTTCAAAATATAAAACAAAAGTAAATATAAATTTTTATTATAAGTTATCCAAAATAGACAAAATATATATTTTTTAATAATTCTGCAGCAAAAGATCAAATTTTAAAAAAATAATTTCACCAAAACAATTATGTGACAAAATTCCATAAACTAAGCAATGCTAAATTTGTATAAAAATCTAGCACACAATACTTTGAAAAAATGAATAAAAGATGAAAAAGAATTCAATTCACTCAAATGTATGAATGTTACAAACAAACTAGAATCAAAACCTTAAATGGATCACTCAATATATAAGTTCATCTCCACCAAAGAAATTCTAGCCTAGCTTGCAAAGCATTCTCACAAATTCAACACAGAAAATATGAGAATAGAAAGACAAGAAAAATGAGAGAAGAAAGAGAGACAGTACCCTATGTCTTGGCAACGACCCCTCCTTGTATAGTGTTTAGGGACTTCCAACAAAATGGGAAAGAAAATAAAATTTAGGTTAAAGTAATATATAAACCTATAATAAGAAATTACTAGGAGAAATTAATAATTTGATTGGGAATTAGAAAGGCTGATTGGCTCATTGTGCAGCAAAATGGAGATTTGTTCAGGAAGAAATCAGGAGCGCACGGATGCCATGTGGCAAATGGCGTTTATACGCAGTCTGATGGAATGCCATGTGGCACACGAGGAATGGTGGCTGGAACGGATGGCCGACAACTGGGACCCACAAGGAGAAAACGCACGTGCCAAAATAAGTAGCACATCCATCATAAATAGCGTTTTTAAATAGTATATTCGCGATTAAATTATCTAAAAAATTATTTGAACATAAAATATTTGTAGGAAATATTATATTTATGATAAATACTTTTTTTTATAAAGCATGTTTATAATAAAATTATCTTAAAAATTCTCGTAAATAAAAAAAATCATAAATATGCTATTTATTTCAAATATTTTTAAAATTTACTATTTATTTTAAATATATATTTTTCCCTAAGAAGACCTATTTGCTGTAATATTTATCATATATATATATATATATATAAAAGAGGAAGGGTTTTCAATGATTATTTTTTATTTTTAGTTTTTGTAACTATCCATGATTATAGATGTGACTTTATATTTTTATTACGAGACCAACATTTACATAGCGCTGATCATAACATACATAACGGTTCAACTTCAGCACATATTCTTAGTGCATGTTACACATGCACGTTATTCTTATTAACTATAGACATACGTACTTCAGACAACAAAATTAGGTCATATGAATCCGACTTTCGGAATCGAGTTGCATCGAGGTAACGGATCACTGCACAAGCAACTGTTGTCGAGGTAGGCCGATGGGTCGAAGGATTGCAAGTTGCCGCCCTGTGGAATCTCCCCGCACAATTTGTTGCAACTCACATTCAAATAATACAACATCTTCAAGTCGGTCAGGCCCCAAGGAGGATTCCCAAAGATTTTGTTGTGATTGATGTCGAGATAAGTCAAGAACTCAAGGAAATCCAAGTTTGAGAATCAATTCGAACAAGTTCCGAGATAGATATCTATTATATTAGTAGACTTGCCGGATGCGAAGAACACTGATGCGTCGCCATCGAGCTTGTTCCACGACAAATCAACCGTGAAAAGGTTATTGCTTGACGCAAACGAGCCTGGAATTGGTCCCCGATAAGTGGTTTTGAGACAGATTTAGCCATAATAGCTGCGGAGTACCGATGGCCACAGGGATCGGACCTGAGAAGCTATTCGTACCAAGGTGTAAAACCATGAGGTCCTTAAGAAGCAACAGATGCAGGATTTTAGTTGACCACCACCAAAAAAAAAAGAAGGAAAGTGTACGTGCATTAATGCTTTGGAATTGAAATGTACGTGGTAGACATCTGTACATTTCTGTGAAGAAAAATGTAGTAAAAAAGTGGAACATAATCAAAGCATAGGTAGTACGATTATTGGTATTTATGGTCAATTGTCACATGCGAGGACCAAAAATTTGTCAGAGATCAAGATTTCGGAACTTTGAGGTGCTGAAATTTCGATCAAATGTTCGGGGGGAAAAAAATCAGTTTAGTATATGATATAGTGATTTTTGAACAAAATTTTCAGATAACATGAAGAAAACAGAAGATTTAAATAATATAAAAAAATGGTTGTTACGTGTGATAGTCATCAGAAAAATGATAAGTTGTGCAATCCCACATTATTTGAGAATAAATATATGTGATGATTTAAAAGTAAAGAGACCACATCCTAATAGTCTAATAAGCCTTTTAGGGTTAAATCCAAGAGCAAAACCATGAGATAGGTCAATTTTATTTATTTTTTTTTTAAAATTTTATTGATGTTTTTAAAGATGATAAAAGTTTTTTTATCTTCAATTGACTATACTTTTCAGAAAGAAGATTTTTTAAACCTGGTTTAAAAGATGTAACGACACGGAACGTAAGTTTTTCATAAACTTAACATGAATTAAAAATATTAATTATCACAGTGATTGGGAAAACTTTGCTGTAATAATTTTATTAAAGATAGTAAGTGGTTTTTATCTTCAATTGACAACGCATTTCATAAAGAAAAATTTTAAAACCGTAATTGAGATTAAATGTAATGACACGGCCGAAACCGTTACTTAGCTTTTCATAAACTTAACATGCATTAAAAATATTAATTATTACAATGACTGGGAAAATTGGCAGTCATAGTACTGATATTTAATCCAGTAGCTTTTGCGTTAAGAAACTCCTTTTTAAAGTTCGAAAGCTTAACTTGTGTCATCAGAATACTTATTAGATAGCACCTCTTGGAACTTATTTCATTTTCAAGGGCTCGACCTTGAAAGCAAATTCTATATGAGCCTGTAAAATGTACTAATGTTAGTGAAAAAATAAGCATTAAAAAAAAAACGATTTTACAACATTATATTTCCAGTGATGCAATGGAATCATTTTCACTTAGAAAAACTCTGCCTCCCAACTAAGAAATTATTTTTTGTCTTAATTGTCTTCTTTCGTTATTTATGAATTAAAAAAAAAAAAAAAAAAACACATTTGGGATGTAATATTTTTCTCTGCAAACTTTATTACCGCAACAGACGACGTTTTGTATAATTTTCATGAAAAAGAAAGATTACTTTTACTATAACGTTTTGGATGTATTTTATTACGAAAGACCGACGGAGATACATAGCAGTGATCATAACATACATGAAGTTTCAACTTCTGCAGATCTTATTAGCGCACGTTGCACATGCACGTTATTATTATCAACTATATACGTACTTCGGACAACAAAAGATCATATAAATCCGATTTGCCGAATTGACTTGCACGGAGGTAACGGATCGCCGCACTGGCCTTTGTTGCGGCGGTAGGGCCACGGGCCGATGGATTGCAAGTTTCCACCCCGTGGAATCTCCCCGGACAATTTGTTGTAACCCACATCAAAATAAGACAAATTTAGGTCGGTCAGTCCCCGCGGAAGGCTCCCAAAAATCCTGTTGTGGCTGATGTCGAGATAAAACAAGAATTTGGGGAAAACCGCGTTCGAGAAATCGAACTTGAACGAGCTCCAAGATAGATCTATTAACTGAGTCGAGTTATTGTTGGATGTGAAGAACACTGAAGCGTCTCCTTCGAGCCTGTTCCACTTCAAATCAACCGACAAGAGGTTGCTTGACCCGAACGAGCCTGGAATGGGTCCCGAGAAGTGGTTAAAAGACAGATTCAGCGCAACGAGGTTTGGAACCCGATGGCCTTCGGAATCTGTCCGCAGAAGCTATTTTCACCAAGCTCTAAAATCATGAGGTCCTAAACAGCAACGGCAACAGAATTCAGGATTTTGTTTAACCAGCCATCCAAAATAAATAAATAATAATAAAAAAAGGTAAGTATTTTACTTATTTCAAATATCTTAGAAATATTAAATCGGTTAAATTGCAAACATTTTAAGTTATGGAATTTATTTCAGTAAAAAATAATATAGCAATTGTTAAAATCATAATTTGGATTCATGTCAACACGTTAATAGCCGATTATGGAATTTCTGTGGAAAAAATGATGAAATTAAAAATTAATTACTATGAACTTGGTGTTCAAGTAATTATAAACTTAAAGTCACCGATGAATTCTGGAATGGGACCAGAGATGTTGGTGTTTCTGAAACCAAGTGCCTGGAGGTTATTGAACTTGGCGATGGCTGGAGGGATGGTTCCTGTTAGGTCGGGGCAATATGCGAAGGCGAGCACTATGAGGTATGTAAGGTCACCGACTTCCGGCGGGATTGGTCCCACAAGATCGCAGTCCACATCTTCAACTACGAGCTCACCAACGCGGTTGTTGTCGTCGCAGGTAATGGAGGTCCAGTTGCAGCAGTCGGTTTCGGGTCCCACGAGGCGAAGATGTCGGGGTCGTTAAAGGATTTCTTGATCTCTAGGAGGACTTTCTTGTCGTCGGGATGGCAGAGCTCGGAGTCGGAGTGAGAAGGGAGAAGAAAGGTGGCGAAGAAAAGGACAAGCAGAGGATGGTTCTGGTCTCCATTTTTCAAGTGTTGGACGTTCTTTGTGGTGAGAAAATTAATGTATAGCTAGTGCTTGGCAATTAATTAATTGGATTTATAGGGATTTTTGCCGTGTGACCTAAACAAAAATAATTTAAAATAAACAGCATGTTGCGGGCGTATAGATGCATGCGTATCTTATAATTATTTGTTATACACTTCAACCAAAAAAAAAAAAACAAAAAAATTCGCTACAGACACAGTAACAAAATAATGAATTAAAAAAGATGATAGGTGGTACACATCATTATTTATAATAACTTTTTTTTTTATTATTGGTGATAAATAGTTTATTTTCATTTTTTTTTTGTTTTTCTATCTTTGTGTATGGCTAGTGCTTGGCAATTAATTTGATTTATAGGGATTTTTGCCCTGTGACCAAAACAAAAATAATTTAATAAAATAAATAGTATGTTGTGGCCGTATGAATGCATGTATATGTTATAATTATTTTGCTAAACACAAAGTACCAAAATAATGAAAAAATATGATTGGTGGTACAATGCATTATTTATAGTATTTTTATTTATTATTGGTGATAAATAGTTTATTTTCATCGTTGTTTTCTTTCATCTTTGTGTATAGCTAGTGCTTGGCAATTAATAGAATTTATAGGGTTTTTTTTTTCCGTCTGACCTAAGCAAAAATAATTTAAATTAAACAATATGTTGCGGGCGTATAGATGCATGTGTATATATTATTATAGACACTTATTTCTTCAAAAATAGACTTATATATAATATTGCTAAAAAATGAATATATTTTAAAATGGGGCTCTAAAAATGAACTTTTTGTATAATTATTTGCTAAACACTTCAACCAAAAAAAAATTTATTCGCTAAACACAAAGTAACAAAATAATGAAAAAAGATGAATAAGGAAAAGACAGAAAAAAAATAAAATAAAAAAAATTTGTCACGTTGGATGTGAGCTGCTCATCAAGCACAGATGGCATCAGCCACAAAAAGCCATTTGGACAGGTCAAAACTCTATTGGGTTAAATAGTTGTACTCATTAAAAAAATTATAATGTTAAAGAACATACACTAATAAAGAAATAAACTAAATTAGTGGGTCTTTTATTGTGCAACCTATCCTTGATTAACGAGTGATAATAAACATAACTGATGTTTCGTAACGTTATTCTTAAAAAAAAAATGAGAGTATGATAAAGCGTAGGCAATTATTGGAATCTACGGTCAATTCTCACATGCAAGGAGAAAAATTTCGGAAAATATAATCAGTTTGTATCAACTACACTAATTTTTAGAGTGATTTTTGTACCCCAAAAAAAAAAAAAGTTTCGGCAAATATCAGAGAAACATTGGAAAATTTTCAATAAACATTTAAAAAAAATAAAAAAAATTGATTGCTAGATGAATTTTAAAATTTAATTTCTTTCAATATTTTTAAACACAATGAAATGGTTTTTTTATATGATATTCTATTTACATCACTTTTCAAGAAGAATATTCCTTTAATCTTGAAATGCAACAACTCGGAAGCAGATGAAATCTAACAACACGAAACCGTATTACTTAGGTTTTGATAAACTTAACATATATATATATATATATATATATAAATACTCAATAGAATGATTTGTAAAAATTGCAGTAATGTAACATTTAATCCAACAGCTTTTGCGTTAAAATACTCATTTTAAAAGTTCCAAAGCAATGATTAGTCGAAAACATAAGGAAAAGATCAATGCATAATCTGTTGTAACTCACATCCAAGTAAGACAATAACTGCTGGTCGGCCAGCCCCAACGGGAGCATCCCAAAAATTCTATTGTGGCTGATTTCGAGATGCGACAATGCCTCTGAGAAATTCACGTACGTTTGAGAAATAGAACTCGAACAAGTTCGAAGATAGATCTATTTTTAAAAATCAACATTTTGTTGGGTGTCAAAAGCACCGTCGCGTCACCTTCAAGCTTGTTCGACTTCAAATCAACCATGGCGAGGTTGCTTGACTTGAACGAGCCAGGTGTTGGTCCTGATAATTGGTTATAAGACAGAATGAGCAAATGAATCGGTTGCGGTAGACTACCGATGAACCTCGGAGAGAGAGAGAGAGAGGTTAGAATTTTATTTATTTCAAGTATTTTAGAAATATTAAATAAGTTAAATTTTAATACTTATAGTCTAATACAAAGTCATAATTTGGATTCACGTCAACAAGTTATTAGCTGATTATGGAGATTTTGTGTACAAATGATGCAATTAAAAATTAATTACTAAGAACTTGGTGTTCTAATTATAACCTGAAGAAATAAACCGATGATATCTGGAATGGGACCACAGACGTTGGTGTTTCTGATAGCAAATGCCTGGAGATTATTGAGCTTGGCGATGGCTGGTGGGATGGTCCCTGTTACATCGGGGCAATCTTTGAAGTCGAACGATACGAGGTATGGAAGGTCACCGACTTCTGGCGGGATTGGTCCCACAAGATCGCGGTCCACGTCTTCAACTTAGACCGCATCAACGCGGTTAATGTCGTCGCTGGTAATGAAGGTCCAGCTGCAGCAGTCGGTTTTCGGGTCCCAAGAGACGAAGATATCGGGTCGTTAAAGGCTTTCTTAGCATGTGTTTAGAATACGGGTTTGAGATAAAATTTTTAAGACGAAGTTAGTTGACTTTTTAAAAATTAATTATATTTTTGTTGATTTTTCAGGAAAAAAAGCAAAAAACAAAAATGAACCTAAAGAAAAGGTGGAGAACTTTCATCCAATAATTTACAATAAACAACATATGTTGCGCGTGTGTATAATGTTAATTATTTGCTAAACACAAAGTAATAAAATAATGAAAAAAGATTATCTAGGTCTTGTATCGTGTTATTTAAAGTTTTTTTTATTTTATTATTATTGGTGATAATGGTACTCTATTATTTTTTTTCCATTGTTGTTTTCTTTTTCATAGATTCTTTAAATGTCATTATTAGATCATGAAAACTCAAAACATGTACTATTAAATTAATTTAAAAAATGCACGAGTAATTCGTTTAAGTTTGTCACATGCATTAATGCCTTTGGAATTGAAATGTACGTGGTAGACATATGTACATTTTGTGAAGAAAAATGTATTAAAAAAGTGGAATATAATCGAAGCGCATAGGTAGTACTATTATCATATGCGAGGACAAAAAATCTGTCGAAATCAAGATTCGGAACTTTTGAGGTGCTAAAATTTTCAGACAACATGAAGAAAACAACGAAGATTTAAATAATATAAAAAATTGGTTATAGGTGTGATAGTCATCAGTTATTACAAGAAAAAGAATAATTGGTCAACCAGTTTGCACCACGCGTCATGGCCCCATCTGCTGCATCCAGCTGCTCCAGTAATCAAATCGTGTCCCGGCCACGTGTCGCGGTGCACCAGAAAACCTAAAGCAAGCTGCATTGCAGCAGCGGAAAGAAAAGGAAACAAAAAAAGAAAAAGGAAAAAAAATAAAAGAAGAAGAAGAAAAGAGGAACGGGGGGCCGTTGTCGAGGGGCATCATCTGGGTTTTGGGCGAGGCCGAAACAGGAGGCCAAACCAGAGGAAAGGAAGCAGAGGAAAATGAGAAAGAAAAAGAAAAAAAAATAGAAAAAAAAAAGAGCAAAAAGTAGTAGAGTACGTTTTGTAGTTTTAGGATTTGAGTTTTTAGTTTTAGGTTTTATTCTCAATAAAATTTCAAGGGAGTGGCATTTGAAGATCAAAGAGGAGGAGATGAGAAATTTGGGAAAAACTTGAAGATTTGTGGAAACAGTAATAAGGTTTTTATTTATTTCCCTATCCCTTTTATTTTTGTAATT
>CM046373.1:27925160-27952498 GCA_025413025.1 Ficus hispida
TTGTGGTTAGGCCACAATATATAACATAATTGTTAGTGGGATAGGAATATACCTATTAGAATTGTGTAGTCATTAGAGGAAACCTAGAACTTAACGAATTACATGCAACATCTGCATTACAAGAACTATCTGAGTCAGATGCTCAGTAAGTAGAAACATATGCATTTATACAAATTGTGTACAAAATCCCCATCTTTCTATTTATCAATTTTCAGTCACTTTGAAGTATTTTCAGTCAAAACTTGTGATATTCATCGGTCCCTATAAAGAAAAAGGTAAGTTGTGCAGTCTTACATGGAGATAAATATGTGATGATTCATAAGTAAAGATATCATCTCTTAATTGTGTGAGTCATTTTGGAGTGAGTTGTAACGCCCTCAAAATCTACGTAGGGCCGAATACGTAAACGTGGGCCGTTACCAAACTTGCTAAACTTAAATATTTGTTTTATCGAAAAAATTTCAGTATAAAATTTTTTTTTCTCTTTAAACTTTAAAACTTTAAATTTTATTTTAAAAATCATAACTCGAAACTCAACTTGAATTAACTTGTACTGACGGGTAAACTTCATCATGTCTACCCCTTTTACTTGTTATGCCGATTATAAGGTTACCATGACCTTTTAAATCGGACCTTGGAAACATTACATCACATCCATATACAACATCATACTTAAAAACATTTGCAGAAAATATTGCGTAGTGGTATCCCACACCGCCCTTCACTCGCTGCATCGTCTCCATGGCCCATCAAGTAATGCTGCAGGCGTCTTACCTACAGTATGAAATATACAAATGAGCTTTCGCCCAGCAAGTACAAACATGATCTCACAAAAATCTTTTCAAACATCAAGTAACATATCAATCATCATGTAGTTTATGCATGATCCGATTATGTCCAATTATAAATCTTTTAGGCACTTTTACTCATTATCTTGATTACATGTGGGCCCCTAGTGTCCGTACCAAAAGCGCGCAACCTCCAGACAAAGCTAGGGTTTGCAAGGCCCTAACAGTTCTGGGAATTATAACGTGACCCTCACGCATCAACGAGAGGTAAATGTCACCACTGGTTTTGAACATGTAGCCTCCTCGATCACGGGAGGTTGGTACGACACCTTACTTGATTTATCTTACCATGTGGTTCAATATTAGTGAACATGCTTCATGATGTCACAAGGTCAAATCCAAACTTAACATTTGCCATATCATGGCATTCTTGAAAACATGACATTTTTAAAACCATGACATTTTAGAAAACATGGCATAATATGTAACATGTCATAGCATCACATCATTACATGGCATCTCATATCATAACATAGCATAGCATCACATAGCATAGCATTATAACATAGCATAGCATTATAGCATAGCATAACATAGCATAGCATGTATACTTGGAAAATATCTTTTATTATTTTCCATACTGCAGGTGAGGTTTGTTCTTACCTCTTTTACTATGTCCTACGTAAAGCTGCTCCTCTTCCGGGTAGCCGCAGGCTTCCTCCTGCTTGATGAAGGACATAGGTAAGGGTCTAATTAGTATTGTGGAATGTTGGTGACCATACCAACATGCCTACGAAATTCTAGCTGTAAGTCTCCCTTATAACTTATGATGACTTACTTGGTTACTTAAGGTAACCTTGGGTATTAATCCCAATCATATATGAATAGGGTTAGGTATCATCCTAACCTTGGCCTATGCCTTGTCATTTTTAATTTTAATCCTTTTTGGGTTTTAAGATCAAACTCAAATTTTATACCTTGTTGGGTTACCTTGAGTAACCCTTGAGGTAGTCAAACTTAGTTCAATTATCCTAAGTCAACTTTGGGCTTTGGACTCCATCCCGTAACTCGGGTATCCTTCCCGGTTACCGTCCATCATTGTTTTGTTACCAAAAGTAAGATAACTTTTGAATCCAAAAACTTATTTTTCTCTTTGCTTTGGAAAAACTTAGTTCTCTTTGTTCAAAAATTCTAGTTTAACTTTGAAAAATTGTAATTCTTTGAGAAAGGTTTGTAAAAATTATTAACTGTTGAAAACTGCCTTTGGAGTAGTTTCCCACAGTCAAAACATTGGTGTTGGTGCAAAAATACAGTTTTCCTGTATTGTTTTAGAAAATCCTGTGCAGGAATTTCTTGTTTCCTGCACACTCTATAGAAATCCGTGTCAGTTTAAAAATCTGAATTGAATTTGAAAAAGTTGTCTTCACGAAAGTTGTAGATCTCGAAAAATTCTAAAACTTTCGTGTTTTACGAAAAGTCCAGTTCTCCTTGGATTCGTACCAATTTTAATTTGAAACTGGCTGACCCTGTAAACTGGGTCTGGGCAAACTAGCCACGGGTTTTTGTAAAAACGGAGGCCATTGGAGCCTCAATTTGGAAAACTGTCTGTGCTGACCACAAGGAAAAATCATTCTGAACAACTTTCATGTTTTGAGTTTTACCTAGTTCGGCCTCTAAAGGCCTCAAATTTCACTTTTCCCGAAACTGGCCAGTTTCTACCCGAAATGGCAGTTTTCGGTTGTTAAGTCCGGTTTACGTCCTATTTCGCGGATTCTAATTCGACTGACCACTTCGGGAGCTTACACAGCAAACATGCAGCGCTTCTAACGTAAAACATGCATCCATGCAAATCAAAATTTTCATCATGCATCAACATACAAAACCCTAGACATTCATCAAGCATAAACATAACCAAACCACAATTGAGACCTTAGCACCCTAATCAAGCACATAACTTATTGCATGGCATAAGAAAATGAGCTTATGCTCTTACATCCCAAACATGGAAATACACTTAAATTTCCCAAATTTAAGCTCAAATTAGAAAGGTTTAAGGTCATAAGGTTTACCTCTAGGGTTTGGAAGTTGGTTTTCAAGCTTGGGTTCCAACTTTTTCTCCTTCCCCTTTGGCTGCCATTGCAGCCGATTCTCCTCCCCCAAATGGGTTCCAATTTTCGGCCATTCCTCATGAAAAACAACCACATAAATATCTAGTTTCAATCTCAATAGAAAAACTTAAGGGTTTAGAGATTTACCTAGATCAATCCAAGAGATTGGCTTGATTGATTCCAATTTTTCTCTCCCTTTTTCCTTGGCTCCACACAACCGGCCTCCCCTCCAATTGGGTTCCAAAAATTTTGGCCAATTAAATTGAGCCTCACACACTCACATAAGGTCTGGCCATTACCAAAAATCCAGCCAACCATTTTTTTTTCTCTTCCTAGGGTCGGTTTTGGTGGAGAAAATGGGTGAGGGAAAATTTTGCCATAGTTTGGCTTGTTTTTCTAATTTTTTTGAGCTGAAATCCGCCCCCCCCCTTGGCCCTATTTATAGCTGATTTTGAACTTTCAAAATTGCTAAAAAGTCCTTGAATTTGGATTTAATTATTTTTCCAAAATTGCACTTTAGTCCTTGAAGCAAAAATATTTGCACTTTGACCCCTACAAGTGTTGGCCGGCCATTGCATGCCTTGGAGCCCAAGTTTTGCTTACCTCATCATGATGACATCATCTTGATGACATCATGTGCTTACCTCATGCTTACATCATCATATTTTCCAAAATTTGCACTTTTGCCCCAAAAGTGAAAATTCTTACAAAAATGCCCCCTAGGTGGCCGGCCATTATGGTGCTTAGGTGGCAAAGATTTCTTTCCACAATTTTCTTAAATCAAAATGATGTCATAATTCTAAGATAGGGTGATGTCACCATAAGGCCTTGTTTGGCTACTTTTTGAAAAAGCAGTCCAATCTTAATCTAACACAGATAAATCCAATACTGTGTTCACTAATACACAGTACAATTCAGTACTGTTATACTTGTCTGCAGTCCAAAATTTATCTGCGTAAAAATGGACTGTAAAAATTTTCTTCTTATTTCTGAAAGTCATTAGGACTTTGATATCCAACTTAGTGTGCTTGATTTTTCTAGGGTGGTCTCAAAGCTTATTCCAGCTATCTTGTCCAAAAAGATAATTTTCGCAGTATATTTCTCATACTGCTTATCCTATTATGGTACAGTCATACCTTTGACTGTTCTTGGTCAACTTTGACTTTTTGGTCAAACTTTGACCAACATGAAATCATGAAATTTTGTCATGCCGTTTTTCTCAAAACGCCCATACCAGGTTAAGTAATCTATCGTTGAGTCTCGTAGCTAGTTAACCGAGAGCTCAAACTTATACTGTTATTTCATTCCAATCTTGATCCAGACTTAGGTTTTCCTTATTTCTAAGGAAATCTAGAGTCATCAAAATTTCGGATATTACATGAGTTCAAAAGCAAAACCATGTGGGTACGAGACCCAAAGTAAACAATATCATATTATAGCAAGGGAGGCAAATTGTCTGGGTCCCATCAGGTGTAAAATCTAGCTTAGTATTCAATAAGTTGCGTATGTCTCACTAGAGTCTTTTTCTTAGTATACCCTAGTGTGACCTTATCAATCTAGTCTTGTTTTAATGAGACCTTTTTCTTAGTATCGTCTAAAAAAAAAAAAAATCATTTTTCAGTCTGCCTTAGTGAGATACATCTCAAAGATCCTTTTAATTTGAGCTAAGCAGTTTCACCTGCATCTCTTACCTACTCAGGTGGTAAACCATATGAACACTTTATTTTAAAATAGAAACATATAATACAATAGCATTTATCTTTATAAACATGTTCGTGAACAATTCAATATCATTCATAATTATATAAATCATTACGTTCATTCGGAAAAAAAAAAAAGACAAATAAAATAATTAGTCACTTGAGCTCAAAATATTTTATTATTACTCTTGTGATACAGTTAAAGAATGTACTACCTCAATTTCACTGTTAATATAGTAAAGGAAGTGTCTGAAACTGTTAAAATCTCTATGAAGCATGAACCAGAAAACATAAAAGCCTAAATTTCTTAATCACAGAGAAGTCACTCTATAATCAGATTCGTATTAACATAAACCCAATAATTAAACTTAGGATATCACTTAACCTTCTTTTCTAGATACGGCTACGTAGGAATTTTACACAATTGAGAAACTTAATTATCTATTTATGGTCACCAAATCTCTGCCTTCTCAATTCATTCACTATACAAACAAATATACAAATATATATAGAGGGAAAGTTACGATACTAATTAAATAATCACTTCATAAATACCATAATCCATTAAAAAAAAGTTTGAATGACACCTACGAGGAACGGGTAGGACTCATGATTCTCCCTCTCTCTGATATATGTAGATATATATATGTGTGTGTGTGTGTGTGTGTATAAGAGAGAGCTTCTATAAACTACAGAAGGAGAGATCCGCAGAAGGAGAGTTAAAAGAGCTAGAAATACAAGCTCTGATGCACAGCTTTTAAAAGAACTTGGTGTGTGTATATATATAAGCTTATACAACTTTTAGTTAAAGCACTTGCCGACTCAAATATTTTGTCCTCTCCTTTTTTTTTTTTTTTTGGTACTCATCTGTTAGTACAATAAATCATTATGATAATACGGTACATCCGTATCTATTTATCTACAGAGATCTAGAATGAACTTTTTTTTTTTGTTTTTTTTAAGTATATAATTGACCACTAGAATTTAAATGCTATCGTAACAAGTGTATCCATTAACATTCATATTCAATTTTCTTACACTTGCAATTATAACAAATATCTGAATTGAAATCACTTTTCTAAATATTGTTCAAATATGATAAAAAAAAAATTAAGCTTGTATTTAAATCTCTTTGTACCAAGATATAAGCTAATATTAAAAAATTGGGTATTATTACAACTCAAATACACATACATATAGAGATTAGGCTTGCGTTGTCGGTGAGCACACGGTTAGCATTTTTAAGGAAACCTACGTTTAACGGAAACGAGAACCAAAGTATCTTGAATTCTACAATAGTTAGCTAGTCTTGTTATTATTGTTTCCGGATAAAACTCGCCTAACAAATCTGAGGTGTTTAGAATCCTTGAGAATTATTACGGCGGTAAAGAATTACGAAACATTAAAAAGCAAAGAGTGTAGAAAATAGAGAAGATGGACCTGTTTTATCTTCTGTTCGTAACACTTTTCAGAAGGATTTTTTTATTTTTTACGCCTGAATTAAGATGAAATATAATGACACACAAACTATTGCTTGGTTTTTGATAAACTTAACATGAACAATAAATACTTAACAGAATTCCTAGGGAAAATTTTTGCGGTAATTGTGATTCAATCAAATCTCAGAAAACATCATGAGTGTGTGTCCTGAGCAAGATGAACGTATTGTAACTCGATCATGTCTCATTTCAATGACACATTAACATTTATCGAGAATTATCAAATATTACTCAAGCAATGGATGAATCCAATGTAGTCGCAAGACCTTTTTGAGCTTAGTTGTGGATGTAGTTAGGGCCTAGTAGGGGCTAATATTTTTTTTTTCTTTTTTCTTCCCCAAAGAATTTATGATTTTTCTATTTTACTACACTTAAAATTAAAAATTCTTAAATAGCCCCCACTAAGTTTTTACACTTTAATTTTATATGTTATTTATGTTTTCTTTAAAAAAAATTCATAGATACCCTCACTAAGATATATGTCCAGCTCCTCTTCTACTTGAGCGGATTACTATTTACACTTGTCAGATAGAGATGTTATGTATAAGAATATATTCTCTACCTTCTTCAAACAGGATCAGAGATGTTGAAAAGTTTTCAAACCCTAGAAACGTCAGGCAAGTTGAGAATATATTAATAATTATGCACTTGCCATTGTGTGAATAATGTGATGCATGAATGTATTTATTAATTTGCGCTACAATTATTTTTTTAAAAAATTGGAGTATGACAGAAGCATAGGTTGTACTATTATTAGTATTAATGGTCTATTATTGTCACATGCAAGGACAAAAATTTTGTCGAGATCAAAAATTCGGATTTTTTGAGGTGCTCAAATATCTTTAATTAAAAAATAATACTCAACCAAAATTTTGAAAAAAAATTAAAATTAATGAAAAATATCAATTTTAAATATTAATTCCATTTAGATTATACTGAATTTTGTACAACGTTTCAGGAAAAAAAAAAAAAAAAATCAGGAAGCATATGTAATTGGATATTACTCTATTCGATTGTTATAGAAAGTGGGAAACCCGCATAAAGAAGAAGCATAATCATAGAAAAATTCAAGTTTTTCTAAACTTTCTCTTTCCTGTAATTTGTTATATATATATATAATTTATAAATATGTGGCTTTATCTATAACATTTTGGATCTTTTTATTATGAGACCAGTGGTTACATTCTTGTTCAGCACATATTCTTAGCATATGTTACACATGCACGTTATTCTCATTAACTATATATATATATGAATGTATATATGCACTTCAGACAAGAAAATTAGATCATATAAATCCGACTTTCGGATTCAGGTCGTAGCGTGGAGGTAATGGTTCACCGCATAAGCATTTATTGTGTAAGTAGGCCAATGCGTTGAAGGATTGCAAATTGCCACCCTGTGGAATCTCCCCCATACAATCTGTTGAAACCTAACCTGCATTTTTTCCGTGTCGTATTATTATATCATGATCTAAATTATTACCCCTATCTCAGATAATTCTAATTGCTCATAAATGTTGAATTATTTAAAGTACTACTGATGGATTATAAGCACTTACTTTGAGTTTAATTGAAGTTTGTTATGTAGCTAAAGCGGAAACAATTATTAAAAATATAAATAGGAAGAAATAGATAAGTAAAATAGAGGGACAGAAATAATAGGATAGATCTATTAGGATTCATTTTCTCAAAATCCATTGATTCACTCATACTTTTGGATAATATAAGACATCTACTAACTTATTGATTCACATAAAATGCAAGATAATTGATAACATAAGAGAGAGAGAGAGAGAGAGAGAGAACACTCAAATTTTACTTGGAAAAACTCCACCTCACTCTGAAAGATTTTTGTATCATAATTTTCTTTTTTGTTGTTTATTTTGTTAAAAAATAATTAAACATATTTTGAATATAATATTTTTCTCTAACACTTTATCTCCGTGACAGACGATATTTTGTATAATTTTGTATAATTTTTATTAAAAGGAAATATTACTTTAACGTCTTGGATACTTTTATTATGAAAGACCATGCCAACGGATTGTTTTGGATAAAATTACCTTAAAAATTCTAATAAATAAAAAAATTATCATCATAAGCATGCTATTTATCTCAAATACTTTTTAAAATATGCTACTTACTTTAATTTTTTTATTTTTAAGTTTCCTATTTGCTGTAACTCGTTATATATAATGTGTATGACTTTATCTATAACATTTTGGATTTTTTATTGTGAGACCAGCGGTTACATAACGCTGATCATAACATATATACATGAAGTTTCTAGTTCAACACATCTTCATAGCGCATGTTACACATGCGCGCATGTTATTCTCATTAACTATATATATATATATATGTATGTATATGTATATGTATATATGTACTTCAGACAACAAAATTAGATCATATAAATCCGACTATCGGATTTGGGTGGTAGCATGGAGGTAACGGTTCACCGCACAAGCATTTGTTGTGTGAGTAGGCCGATGCGTCGAAGAATTGCAAATTGCCGCCCTGTGGAATCTCCCCGCACAATCTGTTGCAACTCACATCCAAATAAATCAACACCACCAGCTCCGCCAGCCCCCGCGGAAGACTCCCAAAAATCCTGTTGTGGTTGATGTCGAGAATCAACAAGAACCTTGGGACATACACGTTTGAGAAATCGAACTCGAACAGGTTCCAAGATAGAACTCGAATCGAACTGTTGTGGCTGGTGGGATGGTTCCTGTTATGTCGGGGCAATCTGCGAAGCCGAGCCATAGGAGGTATGGAAGGTCACCGACTTCCGGCGGGATTGGTCCCACAAGATCGCAGTCCACGTCTGCAACTACGAGCTCACCAACGCGGTCGTTGTTGTCGCAGATAATGAAGGTCCAGCTGCAGCAGTTGGTTTTCGGGTCCCACGAGACGAAGATTTCTTGATCTCTAGGAGGACCTTCTTGTCGTCGGGATGGCAGAGCTCGGAGTCGGAGAGAGAAGGGTGAAGAAATGTGGAGAAGAAAAGGACCAAGCAGGGGATAGTTCGGGTCTCCGTTTTCAAGTGTTTGATCTCATTAGATCATTAAAACCTGATCAAGAACACGTGCTTAAACTAGAGAAGTGTACGAGTAATTTGTTTGCTTAATTTGTTTAGTGCACTTTCATCGCCTCAGAGCATTGTTTTTTTCCTTTAAATGATGGTAACAGATATCATCAGGTGCACCTAGACATCCCGATTATGTCAGCACATCGTTAACACCATATCTCTTACATGTTCCTTTTTTAATTAATGGAAACCATTCTGATTCGATTATTGCTGAATTCATCCGAAACTAAAATTACCCCTTCGAACAGTCACTCAGGCTAGAACACGTTTTCCTCAACTGTACAATAGCATCAAAACCAAGACAATGATCTCCACGCAAGATGATGCCAAAAGTACGAGTCCGTAACATCTTCTCCTCATTACTCTATTTTAGAATTGTTTTTGACCAGAATGATGTAACTTTAACTCAAATTTCAAGTTTATCTCCAACTTATTTTCTTCAAAACTTTTTTAAGAAAAACCAAAAGAGAAAAAGAAAGTGATAAAAATCGTTAGGAGTTGCGTTTTGTAGTTAGGTTGGAGCACAACTGCTGACAACAAAATGAAGCCAGGTTGGAGATAGTCTCAATAAGAGAACTTCAAAAGCACACAATCTAAGAATGATGACATCATATTGGTGTGTATCCTGACTAAAATGAGAGTATTGTGATTCGATCATGTCTTATTTCAATCACATTACTATTTATGGAGAATTATCAAATACTAATTAAGCAATGGATGAATACAATGCAGTCGCAAGACTTTCTTGAGCGTAGTAATGGATGTAGTTAGGGCCTAGTAAAGGGCTACTGAATATTCCACGGCTTTTTTTAAATACGATCAGAGATGTTAAAAAGGCTCCAAAACCTAGAAACGTCATGCGACGTGAGAGTATATCAATAATTATGCACTTGTCATTGTTTGAGAAATGGAATGCATGAATGGATTAATTGATTAGAGCTAAACTTATTACAAAAAAGTGGAGTATGATAGAAGCATAGGTAGTACTATTATTAGTATTTATGGTAGATTGTCACATGCAAGGACAAAAATTTTGTCGAGATCAAAATTTCGGAATTTTTACGGTGCTAAAATATATTTTAATTGTAAAAAAGTTCCGTCAAAATTTTGAAAGATTATTAAAAATAAAAATTTAATGAAAATTATCAATTTAAATATTTATTTCATTGAGATTATAGTGAATTTTGTACAAATGTATCAGAAAAGTATCAAGAAAATAGTAGAAAAAACTAATGAATATTAAAAAAAATACACAAATCGAGTGCAATTAAATAAATTTAAATTTTTTTTCTATATTTTTAAAGATGCTTAAATAATTTTTATCTTCTGTTCGTAACACTTTTCAAAAGGATTTTTTTTATGCCTGAATTAAATGAAATATAATCACACAGAAACTATTGCTTGGTTTTTGATAGACTTAACATGAACAATAAACACTTAATAGAATTCCTAGGGAAAATTTTGCGGTAATTGTGATTCAATCATATCTCAGAAAACATCATGAGTGTGTGTCCTGAGCAAAATAAACGTATTGTAACTCGATCATGTCTCATTTCAATGACACATTAACATTTATCGAGAATTATCAAATATTACTCAAGCAATGGATGAATCCAATGTAGTCGCAAGACCTTTTTGAGCGTAGTTGTGGATGTAGAAGGGCCAAGTAGGGGCTACTATTTTTTTCTTTTTTCTTCCCCAAAAATTTTATGATTTTTCTATTTTGCCACACTTAAAATTAAAAATTCTTAAAAAGCCCCCACTAAGATTTTTCACTTTAATTTTATATGTTGTTTATTTTTTCTTTAAAAAAATTCATAGATACCCTCACTAAGACATATGTCTAGCTCCACTCCTACTTGAGGATAATTATACACGCCTTCTTCAAACAGGATCAGAGATATTCAAAAGTTTCCAAACCCTAGAAACGTCAGGCAAGTTGAGAATATATTAATAATTATGCACTTGCCATTGTGTGAAAAATGTGTTGCATGAATGTATTTTATTAATTTGCGCTACAATTATTTTTAAAAAAAATTTGGAGAATTACAGAAGCATAGGCAGTGCTATTATTAATTAGTATTTATGATCTATTGTCACATGCAAGGACAAAAAATTTGTCGAGATCAAAAATTCGGATTTTTTGAGGTGCTAAAATATCTTTAATTAAAAAATAATATTCAGCCAAAATTTGGAAAAAAATTTTAAATTTAATTCCATTTAGATTATAGTGAATTTTGTAAAACGTTTCAGAAAAAAAAAAATTCAGGCAGCATATATAATTGATATTAATATATATATATATAGATCAATTCAATGGTTATAGAAAATGGGAAACCCGCATAAAGAAGAAGCAAAATCATAGAAAAATTCAAGTTTTTTTAAGCTTCCTATTTGCTGTAATTTGTTATATATAATGTATAAATATATGGCTTTATCTATAACATTTTGGATTTTTTTATTGTGAGACCAGCGGTTACATAACGCCAATCATAACATATATACATGACGTTTCTAATTCAAGACATCTTCTTAGCGCATGTTACACATTCACGTTATTCTCATTAACTATATATACATATATATATATATATATATATGTATTTCAGACAACAAAATTAGATCATATAAATCCGACTTTTAGCATGGAGGTAATGGTTCACCACATAAGCATTTGTTGTGTAAGTAGGCCGATGTATTGAAGGATTGCAAATTGCCACTTTGTGGAATCTACCCGCACAATCTGTTGAAACCTAACCTGCATTTTTTTTTTCATGTCGTATTATGGTATCGTGACCCTAATTACCACCTCTATCTGAGATAATTCTAACTGCTCATGAATGTTGAATTATTTAAAGTACTACTGATGGATTATAAGCACTTACTTTGAGTTTAATTGAAGCTTGTTATGTAGCTAAAGCGGAAACAATTATTAAAAAGATAAATAATAAGAAATAGATAACTAAAATAGAGGGATAGAAATAAAAGGGTAGATCTATTAGGATTCATTTTCTCAAAATCCATTGATCACTCATACTTCCGGATAATAAGACAACTACTAACTTATTTATTCACATAAAATGCAAGATAATTGATAACATAAGGGGCAAAAAAAACACTCAAATTTTACTTGGAAAAACTCCACCGCCTAACTCTGAAAAATTTTGTATCATAATTTTCATTTTTGTTGTTTACTTTGTAAAAAATAATTAAACATATTTTGAATATAATATATTTCTCTATACTTTATTTCCGCGACAGACTATATTTTGTATAATTTTTATTAAAAGGAAATATTACTTTAACGTCTTGGATACTTTTATTATAAAAGACCAACGGATTGTTTTGGATAAAATTACCTTAAAAATTTTAGTAAATAAAAAAATTGTCATAAACATGCTATTTATCTCAAATAGTTTTTAAAATATGCAACTTACATTTTTTTTTTAAGTTTCCTATTTGTTGTAATTTGTTATATATAATGTATAAATATATGGCTTTATTTATAACATTTCGGATTTTTTTATTATGAGACCAACGGTTTCATAACATACATACATGACGTTTCTAGTTCAACACACATCTTCATAGCTCATGTTACACATGCACGTTATTCTCATTAACTATATATATATATGTGTGTGTACTTCAGACAACAAAGTTAGATCATATAAATCCGACTTTCGGATTCGGGTGGTAGCATGGAGGTAACGGTTCACCGCACAAGCATTTGTTGTGTAAGTAGGCCGATGCGTCGAAGAATTGCAAATTACCACCCTGTGGAATCTCCCCGCACAATCTGTTGAAACTCACATTCAAATGAAGCAACAACCCCAGCTCGGTCAGCCCCGATGGAAGACTCCCATAAATCCTGTTGTGGTTGATGTCGACATACAACGTGAGCGTTGGGAAGTACACTTTTGAGAAATCGAACCCGAACATGTTCCAAGATAGATCTATAATAAAAATCGATGTTTTGTTGGGTGGGAAAAACACCGAGGCGTCGCCTTCAAGCTTGTTCCACTTCAAATCGACCAGAATGAGATTATTGCTTGACTCGAACGTGCCAGGAAGTGGTCCCGATAATTGGTTATAAGACAGATCGAGAAATTGGAGTTGCGGTAGATATCCGACGGTGTTCGGAATCGGTCCAGAGAAGCTATTATGACTAAGTTGTAAAATCACGAGGTTCTAAACGGCAACGGATTCAGGATTTTGTTTAGCATGCCACCCAAAAAAAAAAAAAAAGTTAGAATTATATTTAATTTAAATATCTTGGAAATATTAAATCAGTTAAAAATTTCAAATATTATTAAGTTATAAAATTTAATTGTATATGTAACAAATAATATAACACTTGTCTTCAACAAACATAAAAATTCATTATGCATAACTTAATACAAAGTCATAATTTGAATTCACGACAACAAGTTAATAGCTGCTTATGGAATTTTTGTAAAAAATAAATTATGCAATTAAAAATTAATTACAAAGAACTTGGTGTTCAAGTAATTATAACCTGCAAGTCACCGATGAATTCTGGAATGGGACCAGAGATGCTGGTGTTTACGAAACCAAGTCCCTGGAGATGATTGAGCTTGGCGATGGCTGGAGGGATGGTTCCTGTGATGCCGGGGCAATCTTCGAAGCCAAGCAATACGAGGTATGGAAGGCTACCGACTTCCGGCGGGATTGGTCCCACAAGATCGCAGTTCACGTGTTCAACTATGAGCTCAGCAACGCGGTCGTTGTTGTCGCAGATAATGAAGGTCCAGCTGCAGCAGTTGGTTTTCGGGTCCCACGAGACGAAGATTTCTTGATCTCTAGGAGGACCTTCTTGTCGTCGGGATGGCAGAGCTCGGAGTCGGAGAGAGAAGGGTGAAGAAATGCGGAGAAGAAAAGAACCAAACAGAGGAGGGTTCTGGTCTCCATTTTTCAATTGTTGGACGTTCTTTGTGATGAGCAAATTGATGCATGACAAGTGCTTGGCAATTAATTGGATTTATAGGGATTTTTGCCGTGTGACTTGAGCAAAAATTATTTACAACAAACAGCTATATGTTGCGCACGTTGGAAGCACGTGTATGTTATAATTATTTGCTAAACACAAAGTTAAAAAATAATGAAAAAGGATGATAGGTGGTACATATTGTTGTTTAAAGTATTTTTTTTCTTATTGGTGATAAATTGTACTGCTCTATTATTATTTTTTTTTTCAGTTTGTGTTGATTTCTTTTTCATCCAATCTTTTTTTTTTTTAACTTACGATGAGGAATTCAAATTTTACATTTTTTGATACAGTCACATGCATTATTATTATCAGACTATGTCTGCAATCACTTTTCATCCAATCTTTTTTTTTTTTTTTTGTGAATTTGTTTTCATCCAAGTTCTTAAATTAAAAACAGTGCACGAGTAATTTGTTCAGTTTGTAACATCCATGGATGCCGTTGGAATTGAAATGTAGTAGAAATATACAAATGCTAATTTTTTTTTATTTTCTATTAATTTAGGTAAAAAAGTGGAGTATGATAGAAGCGTAGGCAGTACTATTATTGGTATTGGGGCCAATTGTCACATGCAAGGACAAAAATTTTGTAGATACGGAAATTTGCGGAATTTTTGAGGTGCTAAAGTTCGGTCACAATTTCGGAAATAAAATCAGTTTATATATCAATTACACTAATGTTACAGTGATTTTTGTACAAAAGTTCGGGCAAATGGCCGAAAAATATTGGACAAATTTCAATAAATATTCAAAAAAACTGTTTGTCACATGAATTTTAATATATTAATGTTTTAAATGTTTTTAAACATGATAAAATGGTTTTTTTGTGATCTTCTAGTTACGACACTTTTCAAAAACAATATTCTTTTAATCTTGAATCAAGGTGAAATATAACAAGAAGAAAGGGTTACTTAGTTTTTCATAAACTTAACTTACAAAATACTTAATAAAACAATTCGTGAAAATCTCCGTAATAAAATATCTCGCACTAAAATATTCTTTTTAAAAGTTCAAAAGTTATAAGTTGAAATTATAAATACGTTTCTTAGTAAGAATTAATTTCATGTTATTAGAATGCTTGTTTCTTTCTTAAGTAAAGGTCAACCACTATCTACCTTAACTTGTCAAAAACAAATTCATAATTGAAATATATGAGCATGTAAAGCATACTAATGTTGTTTAAAAATTAACATTAAAAACTGATTTTACAACATTATTTTTCCGGTGATGCAATGTTGGAAGATATGCATGATCCTAGTAGATCATAAACTCTTTATTGTAAAGATTTCATGTGATTTTTATCAGAAAACTCTTTCAAATTCTAACAATAGAATATTACAAACTAATTTAAAAAAAGAAAAGACCGTTTGCGATATATAGGGATTTTTGCCGTGTGACCTGGGCAAAAATTATTTACAACAAACAGCTATATGTTGCGCACGTTGGAAGCACATGTATGTTATTTGCTAAACACAAAGTAAAAAAATAATGAAAAAAGATGATATGTGGTACATATTATTGTTTATAGTATTTTTTCTTATTGGTGATAGATTGTACCACTCTATTTTTTTTTTTCCGGCTTTGTGTTGATTTCTTTTTCATCCAATCTTTTTTTTTTTTTAATTTAGGATGGAGAATTTAAATTCTGCATCTTTTGATAGTTGAGGATCATGTTTAAGAAAAGATCTGGACAAGTCTAGTTTAAGATCGCGGTGTTATTAGGGACATTGCAAACATTAACTTCCCGTTAATCGCGCACACCCGGTACATACATATCGGGGCCCATAGATAAGCAATATAATAAGTTTATAATGGAAAATAAGACATCCATAATTGAAGATAATTAGATCACATCTTAGATTTCATAATTTGATCAAGCATGCTCATATGAAGTTCATGTCCATTTTTAGTGCGAGAACTATGTTTGTACTTGCTGAATGAAAACACATTAGTTATATTTATACTGTAGGTAATCAACCTACAGCATAGTGCTTGGTGGTAAATATAGATATAGATGTTGAACAGGCAAAAATGATGTGGGATATCACTACGTATTTTTATTTCGCAAAAAAAAAAATGTGTCGAAAATTGTTATCATGTTTAAAGATTTTATAGTTATATATATATTTAAGTAATGACGTTTATACATAAAAAAAATTATTTTCTTAGGATGTGACAAGTATATGACAAAAATTTTCATGATAAGTTACAAAATATATATATATATATATATATATGAGATTTTTACTACTGAAGCCTAAGTATTTTTTAATAATTATACATAAAGACTTAGTTCAAGCAATAACATAATGTCGTATATAGGATTGTTACATTATACTTATAATATTATAATACATTTTATTATTGGTGATAAGTGGTATTGCTCCATTTTTATTTTTTTTTACCTTTATGTTGTTTTCTTTTTTACCGAATCATTTTTTTTTTTTGAATTTAGGATGGGGGATTCGAACTTTATATTTTTTTGATAGAGTCTCGTGTGCTACTATTATTAAGCTATGTTTGCAATCACTTTATTTCATCCAACCTTTTTTTTTTTTCTGAATTTGTTTTCATCTAATCTTTTGATCTCATTAAATCACGAAAACCTAAAAAAACAAGTTCCTAAATTTAAAAATGTGCACGAGTAATTTGTTAAGTTTGTAGCATGCATTGATGCCGTTGGAATTGAATTCTTAATCTTAAGATATATAACACAGCTAATAATATGCTCTCCTCCTTGTGTCAGGTGTCAATTATTATTATTATTATTATTATTATTATTATTATTTTTTTAACTTTTCTTCTATGCTTTTATGCTTTTATTTTCTTTTATCTTTTTCTTGTTCTTCTCTTATTTATTTTCTTTTTTGCTTTTAGCTTTTTTTTTTTTTTTTTAATTTCTTTACCTTTTTCGTTTCTCATTACATGTTAAAATAAGTGAGAATAGGTTTTCTTAGAGTTTCTTTTTTAAGTTTCGTAAGGGAGTTTCGAATCTAGTTAAAAATGCTTTCATCCAATATTCTTTTACTTTTTTTTTTTTTTTATTGTTTTGATTTTATGTGCTTTTTTTATTATTTGCTTTTTAATTTATGGATTCTTTTTATGAGTTTCTTTATGGTTTTTTAATTTGATTAAAAAGCTTTTTGCCTATTTTTTTTTTTTGGAATTTCGTTAAGAAGTTTCAGTTTTATTTTTTAAATTTCATATAGCGTTTTGATTTTTTGTTTCTTTTTATTGTTTTGCCATTTTGTATTTTTTTTCCTTTTATTTTCTTTTCTTTTTCAAAATTTCTCTTTAAACTCTTATATCTTTTATTAAGTTGGTTTGAAAGGACTTTGTCTAAATTTGTTTAAACGTGAAAACGTTTTTACCACGGTCCCCGTGTACATGCCTTTCGAGCATCCAGCGAGGGGATATAGCAGCGAGACCGTACCCAAATCCACCTGAGGCATCATGGCGTGTACATAAACGTAGTGAGACCTCGTGTCTCTGTCTGGCCAACATACACACACGCACTTGAAGATATTTTTCACTACTTTATTAATGCAAATTTGTAATAAGAAAGAGCAACATTTATGAAGGAATACAAATGTAGGCAAGGAGCTAAACATAACACCTTTGAAGATTTTCGTGTCTACTTATATATGCATACATATACAGGCTTGTGTTGTGGGTGAGCACATATAGTTATATTTTTTATGGAAACCTACTTTCAATCGAAATGAGAACCTAAGTCTTGATTCACATAAAATGCAAGATAATTGATAAGATAAGGAAAAAAGGGGAAAAAAAAAAAAACTCAATTAGTATTACTTAGAAAAACATTACCTTCTAACTCATAAAAATTTTTGTATTACAATTTTCTTTTCTGTTATTTATTATTTGAAAAATACTTAAACATACTTCATATATATATAGCATTATTTTTCTCCGACTCTTTACTATCCCGACAGACGATATTTTGTATAATTTTTATAGAAAGGAAAGATTACTTAATTTTATTACGAAAGACCAACGGAAACATAACAGTATCACATGAAGTTTCAACTACAACACATCTTATTAGTGCATGTTAAACATGCACGTTATTCTTATTAACCATATACGAACTTCAGACAACAAAACTAGATATCATAGAAACCCGACTTTCGGATTCGGTTAGTAGCATGGAGGTAACGTTTCACCGCCCAAGCATTTGTTGTAGAGGTAGGCCGATGCATCGAAGGATTGCAAATTCTAAAGAGAGAAATTCTAGAGAGAGAGAACTTGGTTCCTAAGGTGTGAAGAAAATAGTGAAGGGTGGATGCCTATTTATAGGGCTTGGCTAATGACTTTGGGATTAATTAATAAGTTGCTGATTGTTGTATTGATAAATTTTAGAAGGAATCAAGATTAAGTAAATTTATCTAGGAAGGCTTTTTCGTAGCCATTGATCTCTTGATACTTATCCATTTGTAACCATTGGATCAAAAATTCCTATTTTCCTTAAGAAAAATATAATTGAAGATAATTCTAGATATTATCATCAACAGATGAATTCTTGGACTGCTGACTTAACATAACAATATTTTCTTTTATCTTCCACTAGCACAGCTCCCAAGGTCCCACTACACCACAAAAGGCCTTTCATAGCGTCTAAAAAATGCTATCATAGGTATAATATAGCATTTTACCAAACGCTAATACAGCCCATGTTATTAAAAGTCTTGTCCTTTGGTAGCATTTTTCTGGTGCTATAAGACAAAAAAACTAATAGCACTTTTTTGGTGCTATAAGAAAAAAAATTTTATAGCATTTTTTCCCTGCTATGTTATTTTCCTAATAACATTGGTCTGAAAACAATTTAGAAGTATGTTTGTGTAGAAATGATACCTCATCTATGAAGCATTTCATTTAAATAGCTTTTCAAGCTTGGCTTTTAATCAAATGAGGCTTCATCTACTTTTTTTATTAAAATTGAGCATATGCAAATATCGCTAACATATTATTGAGACAACTTATACTATACATAAAATTTCATAGTAATTTGTAGTCTTACATAAGAATCCATTAGTTACATTATTTGCTAACAGCCAACATAGAAATTCCAAAATATCAATCTACAATTGCCCAAGATGTCCAAGAAAGAAAGTATAAGGAATGACAACAAAGAGTTTACACCTAATCTAACTCTTCACACCACATGGTCCTCATCTTCTGCCAAAAAGAGTTTACACCCATGCCCACCATATGGCTTAGACAAAGAAGAAAGCTAACTTGATCTTTATCATCTTCAACTCAAGATTCATGAACTTCGAACTCCATAATCGATACACCAAACTGAAATTGAGCTTCCAAAATGTAGGGGATTTCACCATAATTAAGATGCAATTGATTGAAAAGCAAATATAAATACTGTCAAATAGAATTGAGAATAAGAAGAGAAAATTTTCTACTGAGAATACAAAGCAACCAATAATAGATTAGGCACTTAACATATTACTAAAAGCTGCAACTCATGCTGATAGAAAGAAGAATTAGAATAGTCAATATTGGTTCCCGTATATACAGCACATATAGAACAAGCCATCCAATCGAAGCCCTACCTATGCTCATTGTTCTGTTTCCCATCAAATATATACTTAGGCCATTAAAACTTGAACTATGCAAGAAATTCCAAGAGATATTCACTTGTGAATCAGCTTCCTACTTGCATAATGAATATGCATATAGAATTAACTTCAGATTTTAATCATATATAATAGGAGTAAAGTCACATTGAGCCATGGTAACAATACTAAATAGAAACAAAGTCTACAGAAGCCAAAAAAAAAACAAAAAACAAAAAACAAAAAACAAAAAACAAAAAAAATTATGAAGCAACTAGTTTCAGAAGCTTTCTTGAATACCCCATTCTTCCTTAACTTATGCTATTGGCTCCATAGACTCCTGGAAGACTCTGTTGCTAATTGTGCCTTTAGGATAAGAACTGCTTCCATCTTGCATTCAACCAGATACCACCACAAATAACAATTTGTTCTAGGATGGGTGAAAAGGAAGTACTAGTAACATATAGGTAACAATGCATTTCAAATAGAATACAATGAAACATCAACTTTGAACAAACAAACTATATGAAACAGTTCACATGACTTAAGCTTTAGCATAACCTTGAAAAAGTGAACTATATGAAACAGTTCACATGACTTAAGCTTTAGCATAACCTTGAAAAAGTGAACTAAAAAGCATGACTGATTCAAACTAAAACTTAGAAGCAGAGAATCCAAACAAATGAGCAAATCAGGATAACTATTTGATGAAAGTAATATCAGCCGCATTAAAAATATAAGATAGGTTTACCTTATCTATGCTTCTTACACTAACTATTGGTTGCAAAAGAATTTCAATTGGTAATTAAAGAAGGTGAGCCACACTATCCTTGCTTTTTAGTCTTATCTTTTTTGTGTTTTCATCTTAAATTTTTTACTTCCAAAGTTATTCAACTTTTTCAGCGCAGAAATGAAAGTACAAGAATGCTTGGTAGTTAGTTCCAAAGAGGTAGATAAAATTGCTTATAGAGGAAAAAGAGGAAATAGATCAAACGATGTGCAAGAAATTATACTGAGATAATTGTTCTACAACATAGAACTTACCTTATATCCACATGCATCTCTGCCACTCGAAATAAGAATACCCAAATCTACTTAAATTTAAGCCTCTTGAGACATCAATTTCCATACCTTCAAGAATCAAATAACATAATAATAAGAATTTTAGTTTGTTTTGATATTCAGAGAAACCCTAGAAATAGAAGATAAATGTTTTTTTTTTTTTTTAAAAAGAGCATGATATGCCTATATTGGAAAACCAAAATTAAAACAAAACAAAAGCCCTGCTCACTTTGTTTTCTCAATTTATTCATGCACTTTTGTTCTCTTTCCATCCCAAGGCAACCCGTAATTGTATAGGGTCAATTTTTTTTTTAGCTTCAATTATTATAGGATCCTCATTCACATGATTTGTCCCATTTTGCAAACAATAAATAACAAGTTGAATCCTCATTGTCCCGATTTGGCCCATTTTGCAAACAATAATTGACAAGGTACTAATGAGTCAAACTTTTACCTCCATTGGAAATGCAACATGCTGAGTTTGGAACTCCGGAAAAGCTGAATCAAATTGAACCAAAATTCATAATTTTTCCATGAACCAGAAAGATGATGAGATGGCTTTAACGTACGAATAAATTTATTCAGATCTGAAGAGGCACCTCCCAAAAAATGATATGGAATGAAACCCTAGAAAAAAAAATAGACAGATCGACAAGAAAATCAAAAGGAAAGAAAAATGAGTGATAATTAATATCTCTTACAGAGGTTAAATCGCGAGAGGAAAATAAATACATTCGGAATTTCTGTATTCTGATTTGGCGAGTATCCTAGAAAATAGGGAAAACCAAATAGGAAATTTTAAGAAACCCAAATAAAAGAAGAAATCTACCGATCGTTCGTATTTCCTTTTTGGTAATTTTGATTGAGAGTATTGCGCCCTAAATCAAAATGAAAAAGGATAGAAAAAGAAAATCAAACAAAAGACTACCACAGAAACATGATTGCCGGAGTCCCAAAAAAAAAAAATAGAGAATAAGATGGGAGAATAAATTTACCAGATACAATTGTAGATTTGGAACTTTGATTGAGGGAGTTAACAATTTGGGGTTGGGATCGTTAATGCTTGCAGTTTCATATACATCGGAAATATTGAGATTTGAGAGAAAAAGGAAAGTGAATAGTTGAACATGGGAGATAGGGCCGTGGGTTGGGTAAAGCAGTTTTTTTTTTTTTTTTAACTTTTCAGAATTTTTTCTTTAATTTTGGGCGGGCATACTTTTTTGTTACTCAAATTAGGCGGGCCTTCTTTTCCCACTCAAAAACGGATCTCCCGCTTTTTAACGGTAACAAATTTTCAAAAACGCTATCGTCACATGCTATAAAAGACTATTATTCTTGTAGTGTCCTCTACTACTAAAAAGTTAATTAGTTTAATTCTTATCTATTACAAAACTTGCCCACCAGATAAGCCATCTAAATCTTATCTATTTGAAAAACCTCCAAGTTTTTGTACTGATAAATAACTCGGTAAAAATCTTTTCTGATATCAAGACTTATCTATTAAGTTCTAATACTGAAAAAAATAATCTGTCTAAATTTTATCTGTTAAAAAATTAAACAGTTTAATTTTTATCTGACTTAAAAATTAATATCTAATCCTTGATACTGCATTTTTTATATACAGAAAAATCATACCTAGAACACTTCAAGACTGCTAGTTTGACAACTTTATCTACATTTACATCAATTGGTCACTTTTTAGTATTTATACTTTTTGAATAACAATATGTGACCATATACGTACAAATTACCAAGTGACAAAAATTAAAAAAATTATCACATCATAAAAATTCATTTCATAACTTTAGGTTAAAATTATGATCTAAACTTTAATCTACAAAAGCAATTTTGATGTATTAACTTATTAATTCATAAAAATTCCTTACCATAAATTTGGGTATTACAACTGCTCGACTCGAACGTGGCAGGAATCGGTCCCGGTAATTGGCTATAAGACAGATTGAGAAAACGGAGTTGCGGTGGACTACCGATGGCGTTCGGAATCAGTCCTGAGAAGCTATTATCACCAAGCTCTAAAACCACGAGGTCCTAATTACAGCAACAGATTCAGGATTTTGTTTAGCAAGCCACCGAAAAAAAAAAAAAAAGAAAAGAAAAACAGGTTAGAATTTTTTTATTATATATATCTTGGAAATAAGAAATCAGTTAAATTTCAAATACTTTTTTAAGTTACAGAATTTAATTATGTAACAAATAATATGATAATTTCAACAAACATAATAATTCATTAGTAGGCATAGTTTAATAGAAAGTCATAATTTGTTTCTGATAGCTAGTGCCTCGAGTTTATGGAGCTTGGCGATGGCTGGTGGGATGGTTCCTGTTATGTCGGGGCAATCTGCGAAGCCGAGCCATAGGAGGTATGGAAGGTCACCGACTTCCGGCGGGATTGGTCCCACAAGATCGCAGTCCACGTCTGCAACTACGAGCTCACCAACGCGGTCGTTGTTGTCGCAGATAATGAAGGTCCAGTTGCAGCAGTTGGTTTTCGGGTCCCACGAGACGAAGATTTCTTGATCTCTAGGAGGACCTTCTTGTCGTCGGGATGGCAGAGCTCGGAGTCGGAGAGAGAAGGGTGAAGAAATGTGGAGAAGAAAAGGACCAAGCAGGGGATAGTTCGGGTCTCCGTTTTCAAGTGTTTGATCTCATTAGATCATTAAAACCTGATCAAGAACACGTGCTTAAACTAGAGAAGTGTACGAGTAATTTGTTTGCTTAATTTGTTTAGTGCACTTTCATCGCCTCAAAGCATTGTTTTTTTCCTTTAAATGATGGTAACAGATATCATCAGGTGCACCTAGACATCCCGATTATGTCAGCACATCGTTAACACCATATCTCTTACATGTTCCTTTTTTCATTAATGGAAACCATTCTGATTCGATTATTGCTGAATTCATCCGAAACTAAAATTACCCCTTCGAACAGTCACTCAGGCTAGAACACGTTTTCCTCAACTGTACAATAGCATCAAAACCAAGACAATGACCTCCACGCAAGATGATGCCAAAAGCACGAGTCCGTAACATCTTCTACTCGTTACTCTATTTTAGAATTATTTTTGACCAGAATGATGTAACTTTAACCCAAATTTCAAGTTTATCTCCAACTTATTTTCTTCAAAACTTCTTTAAGAAAAACCAAAAGAGAAAAAGAAAGTGATAAAAATCGTTAGGAGTTGCGTTATGTAGTTAGGTTGGAGCGCAACTGCTGACGACAAAATGAAGCCAGGTTGGAGATAGTCTCAGTAAAAGAACTTTCAAAGCACACAATCTAAGAAGGATGACATCATATTGGTGTGTATCCTGACTAAAATGAGAGTATTGTGATTCGATCATGTCTTATTTCAATCACATTACTATTTATGGAGAATTATCAAATACTAATTAAGCAATAGATGAATCCAATGCAGTCGCAAGACTTTCTTGAGCGTAGTAATGGATGTAGTTAGGGCCTAGTAAAGGGCTACTGAATATTCCACGGCTTTTTTTAAATACGATCAGAGATGTTAAAAAGGCTCCAAAACCTAGAAACATCATGCGACGTGAGAGTACATCAATAATTATGCACTTGTCATTGTTTGAGAAATGGAATGCATGAATGGATTAATTGATTAGAGCTAAACTTATTACAAAAAAGTGGAGTATGATAGAAGCATAGGTAGTACTATTATTAGTATTTATGGTAGATTGTCACATGCAAGGACAAAAATTTTGTCGAGATCAAAATTTCGGAATTTTTAAGGTGCTAAAATATATTTTAATTGTAAAAAAGTTCCGTCAAAATTTTGAAAGATTATTAAAAATAAAAAGTTAATGAAAATTATCAATTTAAATATTTATTTCATTGAGATTATAGTGAATTTTATACAAATGTATCAGAAAAATATCAAGAAAATAGTCAGAAAAATTAATGAATATTAAAAATACACAAATCGAGTGCAATTAAAAAAAAGTAAATTTTTTTTCTATATTTTTAAATATGTTTAAATGATTTTTATCTTCTGTTCGTAACACTTTTCAAAAGGATTTTTTTTATGCCTGAATTAAGATGAAATATAATCACACAGAAACTATTGCTTGGTTTTTGATAGACTTAACATGAACAATAAACACTTTATAGAATTCCTAGGGAAAATTTTGTGGTAATTGTGATTCAATCATATCTCAGAAAACATCATGAGTGTGTGTCCTGAGCAAGATGAACGTATTGTAACTCGATCATATCTCATTTCAATGACACATTAACATTTATCGAGAATTATCAAATATTACTCAAGCAATGGATGAATCCAATGTAGTCGCAAGACCTTTTTGAGCGTAGTTGTGGATGTAGTTAGGGCCAAGTAGGGGCTACTATTTTTTTTCTTTTTTCTTCCCCAAAAATTTTATGATTTTTTTATTTTGCCACACTTAAAATTAAAAATTCTTAAAAAGCCCCCACTAAGATTTTTCACTTTAATTTTATATGTTGTTTATTTTTGCTTAAAAAAAAATTCATAGATACCCTCACTAAGACATATGTCTAGCTCCACTCCTACTTGAGAATAATTATACACGCCTTCTTCAAACAGGATCAGAGATATTCAAAAGTTTCCAAACCCTAGAAACGTCAGGCAAGTTGAGAATATATTAATAATTATGCACTTGCCATTGTATGAAAAATCTGTTGCATGAATCTATTTTATTAATTTGCGCTACAATTATTTTTAAAAAAAATTTGGAGAATTACAGAAGCATAGGTAGTGCTATTATTAATTAGTATTTATGATCTATTGTCACATGCAAGGACAAAAATTTTGTCGAGATCAAAAATTCGGATTTTTTGAGGTGCTAAAATATCTTTAATTAAAAAATAATATTCAGCCAAAATTTGGAAAAAAATTTTAAATTTAATTCCATTTAGATTATAGTGAATTTTGTACAACGTTTCAGAAAAAAAAAAAATTCAGGCAGCATATATAATTGGATATTAATATATATATATATATATATAGATCAATTCAATGGTTATAGAAAATGGGAAACCCGCATAAAGAAGAAGCATAATCATAGAAAAATTCAAGTTTTTTTAAGCTTCCTATTTGCTGTAATTTGTTTTATATAATGTATAAATATATGGCTTTATCTATAACATTTTGGATTTTTTTATTGTGAGACCAGCGGTTACATAACGCCAATCATAACATATATACATGACGTTTCTAGTTCAAGACATCTTCTTAGCGCATGTTACACATTCACGTTATTCTCATTAACTATATATATATATATATATATATATATATATATATCTATATGTATTTCAGACAACAAAATTAGTTCATATAAATCCGACTTTTAGCATGCAGGTAATGGTTCACCACATAAGTATTTGTTGTGTAAGTAGGCCGATGTATTGAAGGATTGCAAATTGCCACTTTGTGGAATCTACCCACACAATCTGTTGAAACCTAACCCGCATTTTTTTTTCATGTCGTATTATGGTATCGTGACCCGAATTACCATCCCTATCTGAGATAATTCTAACTACTCATGAATGTTGAATTATTTAAAGTACTACTGATGGATTATAAGCACTTACTTTGAGTTTAATTGAAGCTTGTTATGTAGCTAAAGCGGAAACAATTATTAAAAAGATAAATAATAAGAAATAGATAACTAAAATAGAGGGATAGAAATAAAAGGGTAGATCTATTAGGATTCATTTTCTCAAAATCCATTGATCACTCATACTTCCGGATAATAAGACAACTACTAACTTATTTATTCACATAAAATGCAAGATAATTGATAACATAAGGGGCAAAAAAAAACACTCAAATTTTACTTGGAAAAACTCCACCTCCTAACTCTGAAAAATTTTGTATCATAATTTTCATTTTTGTTGTTTACTTTGTAAAAAATAATTAAACATATTTTGAATATAATATATTTCTCTATACTTATTTCCGCGACAGACTATATTTTGTATAATTTTTATTAAAAGGAAATATTACTTTAACGTCTTGGATACTTTATTATAAAAGACCAACGGATTGTTTTGGATAAAAATTACCTTAAAAATTTAGTAAATAAAAAAATTGTCATAAACATGCTTTTTATCTCAAATAGTTTTTTAAAATATGCAACTTACATTTTTTTTAAAGTTTCCTATTTGTTGTAATTTGTTATATATAATGTATAAATATATGGCTTTATTTATAATATTTCGGATTTTTTATTATGAGACCAACGGTTTCATAACATACATACATGACGTTTCTAGTTCAACACACATCTTCATAGCGCATGTTACACATGCACGTTATTCTCATTAACTATATATATATGTGTGTGTGTGTGTGTACTTCAGACAACAAAGTTAGATCATATAAATCCGACTTTCGGACTCGGGTGGTAGCATGGAGGTAACGGTTCACCGCACAAGCATTTGTGTGTAAGTAGGCCGATGCGTCGAAGAATTGCA
>CM046373.1:27952598-28004037 GCA_025413025.1 Ficus hispida
ATTAAATACTTCTGTTGTTTGTCGTTGATTTTCTATTCTTAAAAAATTCGGCCACTATGAGAAATAAAGGTGATTGATGGTTCAATTTTAAATCAAGAATCTAGACCAGTCAAAAGATCCTAGTCCTATCTAGATTCAAATTTCTTTTAAATCTTTTCGAATTTAAATAAGATTCACTTATTTGAATAAATATTTTTCACAAACATTATCCATATTGATTAATTTAAATCAATGGAATATTTCAAATTTTCTTTCCTTACATAAACTGTGCACATCTTTTAATTAGGAGAGAAAAAGTAATGAAATAATCTCTATTATTAAATCAATTAATAATTTAATGTTAGGAATATATTTAAATAATTTTAAAACAAAATTTTCTTCTCTCCACTCAATTAAAAACATAACCGCTTTAATTATGAGAGAAAAATTTTGTTTTCCAAAATTAAATAATTCAAACGCAATCTTATTTCTAAAATTCAAATTAACCAATCACATGTTGACAAATCATCTGTCTTATAAATTTCACATGTCCAATCCTTTCTGGATTGCATGTTAGAGAGTATTATATCTTAATAGACATTACTAAATTCCATTTAAATTACCGATCTCATTAGGTGCAAGTCTCGAGACGCTATATGGAACTATATGAGCTAATAGAGGGACCCGATGGAAATATGTAAAAAGGCTCCTATAATTGTGAAAAATTAATCCCATATTAATTATTCATCAATTATCAACTTCAAAACTATTCCACTAAAAGTTTGAAGCTAAACTCCTATTTACACACCGTATTACGAAAGCTCTCTCACATAGTGCTTCTTCCATGATTTATTCATCGCTTGCTTAATCCCCATATGTTATCCATGATTGAATCAAGAACTTTTTCCATTTTACCTTTTCAATCATTTTAACTTAAAGTTTCATTATTCTCTATTGAAAGAACCACCAATTGTAAAACCATACAATTGGTAAACTATCAGTGAACACAAAGTAAACGATGGCCAAGATCTTGTTATAATATTTTTCAATCCCCGAATAATACCTTTAAGTAGATAATATATACTATCATTAAGATAGCTATGGATTCTATATCTATGAATCATGATTCTCCATCCATAAGTTATGCACCCAAAACACTATATTGACTATGAATTAACAGTGTCTCACTGTAGTGCATTAAAGTACATAAGTCATGGATACGAACTCAAGTATCATTTCAGGATTAAAATTAATGTAGGATGATAATCAAAGCGTCATTGATTTTTATAAATGGAATTATTAAACCGGATCAATTAACACTTTAGATCCAGTCCAATGTCATATCTCAATACTGATATACATTAAAATTTCTACTCGGAACCTATCCGATGGTCAGACAACCATCCCCCCAAGGAAGTAGACAACCTTTACAATCTTATCATAAATAAGATCCCAATCTTATTCCATCGATTGTGGACCATTTATTTAGACTGTTATCAAATTACCACGTCTTCCATGTATATTCGTATACATATGGTAATCCGATATACTTCCAACAACCTAGGAGTATTTTATGTTTGCTCAAAATAATCATACAATCAACAAATGAAAGTAAATAGACACAACTTATTAAACATGAATAACCTCTTTTTATTAATATCAAAATGTTATATTTACAGAAAATCCCTATAATTGATTTTCTATCCTTAGGGCACATATAGATCTCAACAATCTCCACTTTGCCCTAGGTGAGTAAATGTGACAAATTACGCATCTCCATGCCTTTGACGTGTTTTTCGAATCTTCTGGCCACCAAAGTCTTCGTGAACGGGTCGGAAGATTGTCCTCTGATGTGATTTTGTAAACCATCACATTTCCACTCTCAACAAAGCCTCTGATAATGTGACATTTTCTGTCAATGTGCTTACTCCTCTTATGATGTCTAGGATCCTTGGTATTAGCTACTGCTGCACTGTTATCACAGTAATTGGGGCAGCCAATCCAATTCAACCCAAACCATAGACTAAACCGTTTAAACCGCCATCGTAGCAAGTCGGTACGACACAATTGTAATAATCGAATTTCACGAACTCACAATTTCTTGTAAATAAGAAATTTATAGTTCGTATTAGTGTTTATGTGCAATTTTATGAAAATTATGAATATTAATACAAAATTCATGATTTATCAGTATATGATTGAGTTCTCGGTAAATTAATTACGAGACTTCATGATAAGCCTTTTAAGCAAAAAGGTATGACGAAATTTCATGAATTCATGATAGTCAAATTTTGACAAGAGAGTCAATGATTGACAAGAAAGTCAATGGTTGACCCGAAAAATCGAAAATGAGGCGGTACGGTTAAATATTTTTCAGTATAAAAATTGTACCGTGTAAAAGCCATTTTACGGATAAAATGGTATGTTTAAGATTCAAAAACCACCATAGAAAATCAAGCACATTAGTTAGGTTATCTTTGGCCAAGAAGTTTGATTGTATAAGAAAATTTTTATACAGTCCATTTCTACACAGATGAATTTTGTACTGCAGTTTAAAATAACAGTACTAAATTGTACTGTGTATTAGTGAAAGCAGTATTAGAAATATCTGTGCTAGAATTAAAGTGGACTACATTAAGGAAAAGCCAAACAAAGCCTTAGTGTGATATCACCACCTTTTGATTAATGACATCATTAAGGATTAGCAAAAAGTTGGAAAGTAATTTTGGTGGTTCTAAACCACCTTGGCCGGCCACCTATACCCTCCCATTGTGTGATTCTTGTTTTTTTTGGGGTCAAATTCCAATTTTTGAAACTTCCCCACCTCTATAAATAGGTGACCCCATAATTCAAAAAAATTAGAGAAAAGCAACCAAACCCTTGCCAATTTTTCTTCACCAAAAACCGAGAGTGAGAAGGAAGGAGAGAAAGGAAATTTTGCCAAAACCAAGAGTGATTAGAGCTTAGGGTGGTCGGATTTGTGTGGAGAGCAAGCAAGAAAAAGTTGGAAAAATTTTGGTTACCCATTTCTTGAACTAGGGCCGGTTGTAGGAACCAAGGGGAAAGCCAAGTGGTAACCGGATTTTTAGCTCTTGTGGCCGGAAATTTGAGCAATTTGGTAGCCGGATTTTAGGGCAAGGAAGGCTGAAATTTTGGAAACCAACTCAAGCCAAAGGCCGGCTGTTGGAGGAAGAGAAAGGGAGGAAAAACCAAGCCAAATCTTGAACCAAATTGAGGTATAATTCCTTGAACCCCTAAGCTTTTCATTTAAATTTCATTTGGAGAAATTTAAATGTATTTTGGCTATTGGTTGTATTGAGCATAAGCTCACTTCATTCTCTGCCATAGCTTAGAATTATAGATTATGTGCTTGATTGATTAGGTTTTATGGTTGGTGGTTTTATATGCATGCTTTGTGTTTGATTGAATGCTTAGGGTTTTGCATGGTTATGAATGTTGTTCAAATTGGCTTGCATGTTGAATATTGAACGTTAGAAACCACTGCATGATTGATATTAGAGCTCCCGCGGTGGCTGGTCGAGCTAGATTCCACGTCTAGGACGTAAAACGAATTCTAAACCGAAAAACTGCCAGGCTCGGGTGGATCCTGACCAGTTTTACGGCAAGCCGATTTTGAGGCCTTTAGAGGCCGAATTAGGCAAAACTTAAAACACAAAAGTTGTTCAGAACAGTTTTTCCTAGAGGGTAACGCGGATGGATTTGCAAAATGAGGCTCCAATGGCCTCCGTTTTTACGAAAATCCGAGACTAAACTGCCCAGACCTAGTTTACACGACCAGTGGGTTTCAAATTAAAACTGGTACGAATCCAGGCAGAACTGGGTTTTTCTTAAAACATGAAAGTTTTAGAATTTCTCAAGAGCAAGAACTTTCGTGAAGACAAGTTTTTCAAATTCCATTTGGATTTTTAAATACAACCTGAACTATAAAAACTGTGCAGAGAAAAAGAAATTCCTGCACAGGATTTTCTACAAACATACAGAAAAACTGTATTTTTACATCAACATTTCCTATTTTGACTATGAAAACTATTTCAAAAGCAGTTTTCAGCCTTAAATGAGTTTTATAAAGTTTTACTTTGAAAACCTCGAATTTTGAAGTAAAACAAAAGATTTTCTAGCCAATTTTCCAAATTGGATTTAAAAGCTAAAGTGTAGTAACAAGTTGTTAACGGATGATAACCGGGAAAGATACCCGAGTTACTAAAGATTAGGCCCAATAATAGGAATAGTAACTTGATACTATACATACATGAGTTTAATACCCGAGGTTACCTCGAGTAACCTAACAAGTAATGGATCAAGTTTGGTTAACCACAAACTCTAGGGTTACGATTAGTAACCTAGTAATGATCAAGACCGGTGTGGGGGGGACATATAATTAGAATATTGAACAGGTTACCAATATTTATAGGATCCTTATCCTATGTTCTTTTTAATAGCAGGAGGTAACCTGCAGTTGCAATCTGAGTTAAGGCAACGAAACCCCAGACATAGTATCTCAGGCAAGTATCGAACCTCACCTGCAGTATGGAAATAGTAAATACTATTTTCAAATGTGCTATGTTATGCTATGCTATTTACACTATATTTTCAAGTGTACATACTATGATATGTGATGCCATGCGATGATATATTCTATGACATGTTATGCCATGTTGATAAGAATGCCATGTTTTTAAAAGTGTCATGGTTTACAAAATACCATAAATGCCATGTTTTCAAAAGTGTCATGGTTTACAAAAATGCCATAAATGACATGTTTTTCAAGAATGCTATGTTATGGCAAGTGTTAAGTATGATATAACATAGTGACATCATGAAGCATGTTCACTAATGTTAAACCATATGGTAAGATAAATCGAGAAAGGTGTCGTACCAACCTCCCGTGATCGAGGAGGCTAGAGGTTTCAGTTGTGACATTTACCTTCCGTGATCGAGAAGGGTCACGTTTTAATTCCCAGAACTGTTAGGGCCTTGCAAACCCTAGCTTTGTCTAGAGGCTGCGCGCTTTCGGTACGTACACTATGGGCCCACATGTTGAGACAAGATAATAAGTTAAAGGATTGAGTCTATAATAAAGCATAAGACATTCAATCAATCATAAATGGTTCATGCATATGTTATATGATGAATGACATGTTTTTGAGATGTTCTAAATGTTTTGTGAGATTATGTTTGTACTTGCTGGGCGAAAGCTCACTCTTGTATTCCATACTGTAGGTAAGAAGCCTGCAGCTTAAATGGTGGGCTATGCGGACGATGCGGCGGGTGAAGGGCGGTGTGGGATACCACTACGCAAAATTTTCCGCAACCGCTTTTGAATCTCAAAAGTAAATTATGTTATGCAATATGTATGAAGTATAAAGACTTAAGAAGATATCTTCAGTATAGTATGTATACATGATAAGTTTTTCTCTACAAGATAACTTATGTAAATATGTTTTAAAGAAAAAAAAAATTATTCTCAAATTTTCAAGTAAGATAAGTACAAGTAAGTATGGTGTCGACCTGGCTTGGGAAGTCGGGGCGTCACAGATATTCACATTTACTACACGGTTACTGTCATCGGGCTACGATTGTTGGAGCAAAAATGTGACAGTTATCAATCCATACAAGGAAAAAGATAAACTGTACAGTCTCATATCGCTTGGGAATGAATACACGTGGTGATTCATAAGTAAAGAGACTACCTTATAATGATATAAGCATTTTTGGATTGAGCTCAAGAACAAAACTGTACGAACATGAGACCCAAAGCAGACAATATTCATACCAAATGGAGGCATGGGTCATTATAAATGATATTAGAGCCTGTATCCAATTGGAAATATGGCCAACGAGAACATTAAACCCTAAAAGGAGGGTGATTGTGGGTGGAGTTTGCCGGGCCTAGATGATTAGTAGGTAGAGTTTTATGGGAATTAATAGACAACATTAGTTTCTGCTGCCTTTTCAGTGTTTTAACATATTTTGAAGAATCACTATTAAAAATCATATTAAACATGCGATCATCTTCATTGGAAATTGAGGAGGTGCCAATAATTTCATCATCATCCTCATCATGATCTTGATGATCAATTTTTCTTTTGTTATTAATTTTGTTGTTGTTGTTGTTGTTGTTAATTGTTATCATGAATTCTCTTATTGTTGCAGCTTCTTACTCTAACCCCGTCGTATAAGAGGTTTTCTTTTCTTTTTTTTTTTTTTTCCTTCCTGGTTATACTGTAAATAAGGAATCAAAATTTCATAAGAGAGTAATAGGTCAAAGCCAAAACTTTGATTGGAAATATATATATATATATATATATATATATATTGGTACATGAACAGTACCCAAAGCCATATTACTATTGTCTTAATGTGTTCAGTGAACAAGTAAACATTACACATATACTATATGACTAATTTTATATATAGATATACATTCATATTCAAAAATGGAAAATCCAGATATAATAAACAAGCTTTGAAAAGAAAAGGGCATCGCTTCTTCAATAAATTAGACCTCTTTACAACATCAGCCACTACAACAAAGCATGTAATTTAGCATAGTTTATTATCGTAATAATAATTTATGTATCTATAACTAAAACTAAATATGTGATTTGTAGCTATAATTTTTTAAGTTTTTTTGGTAGAATTCTTATTTGGAGTAGAAGTTTGTGCGACTAGACATAATTTATGATTAAAAAAACCAACAAACAATAAGAACAGCTGGAAGAAATAATAGCAAAATTATAATAGTAAAACGATCAAAGTAATATATATGTGCCTGCGGGATTGACTTTAAAAGTCCACGCAATAACGTGGGTTGCTTTCATGTGTTTAATCTGTACCATCAGGGTCAAGGGACTCCCACTCAAGTGTGCCTAAAAAAAGACATGGCTTGTCTATAAAAAATGATAGGGACACCAGCTCTAATATTAATTTTTTAATATCAATCTATTAGTATATGATTATCGTTCTTATATTAGTAAGTGTTTAAGGCATTGACATATCAATTGATTACATCTACTAGTGAAAATATAATACATGAGTTGGTATTTAAAAAGTAGGGATTAGAATTGGTATCTATGGTACTACTCTATATCTACTCATCCATTTAGCTAATTTAGCTCTTAATACATAATCGTTTAAGCCAAAAAAATTTTTTAATTAGGATAGGTAAATTGTTCTAGATCTATCTCCCGACAAAATCTGATACTAATTTTTCACCATCCAGCTCGAGCACAAATTAAGCAAACAAAATAGATGCATGTTAAATATATATATATATATATATATATATATATGTTTCCACACATATATGAATGACTAGCTAAATTAAGATTTACTAATCTCCTTATGTTTTGGAGTTTTATCAAGTAGACATTGCAAAGAATCATATAAATGCTCAATATCCAGGTAGGTTTTATAATATTGATTATGATCAAGTGCTTTCGGATCATCTCAAACCTTGTAATTGGACTTTACCCAAAGAATATCGAGACTTTGTACACAAAGGACTTGTGGAATATTCTTCTTTTTTTATTTTTTATTGTAATTTTTTAGAGTATTTCTTTAGTTTAATTTTCTTTTTAAGGATTTAATTTTTGTGTTTAAACAAAAACTTTAAAATGTAACCTTTTGTTTCCAAAGAAATAGATAAAGATAAGGTGAGTGAGGTGTGTGCTTTGAAACTTTTTTTTATTAATCAACGGATCCATATAAAAAACTTGAACAATCAGACATGCGGAAGTGAGCCAAATTTATCATCGCAAATCTATTATTTAACCACATTAAAAAAGTAATACTAGAGACATTAACTTCAATCCCAACTTTTTAAGTATTAACTCATACGTCATATTCTTATTAATAAATGTAACTATACTTTAAATACTTACCAATAAAAAAAAAAAAAAAACAACTCACATGTAATATAAATTATTATTTAAAAGTTAGGATTACATCTGATGTCCTTAGTATTTTTCATATTAAAAATATAAGTTTCTTAACTATTCACCCTCTCATATTTCACTATCAAACTTTTGGTCAAATTATTTTGTCTTCTAGTAAGTTTTTTAACGTGTCATTAAATCTTTTATTATAAGGAATTGTTACCCCAATATTTTCCTAAATTTTTTACAAATCCATGTATATTTAAAAAGTTATAACCAAACCCAATTTCCAAAATTTTGTTACAAACCCAAATGTTGAGAAAGTTCAACCAAGCCCAATCTTGAATTATTATTATTTATTAAAATCCACAATATCATTTAGTTAAAAGTATATACATCGTGTATCTAAATAATTTCTTATAAATCATCTTGACTACTAAAAAGGTTGTGACAAAGCCCATGTGCGTGCTTTCAACTTGTCTAACAAAAAGTACAATCAAAGTTGAACAATGAAAAATCATCGGATTTGTTTTCAATCTCTTTGAACTGAGATTAATTCTTTCTTTTTTTTTTTTCCTTTTTTTTTTTCTCCGTAATGGCATCCATGATGATACAAAAGTACATACAATAAATACCAAATATATGAAAACCCATTTCTTCTTTCCTTCTTTTTTTTCCATTTTTTTTTTAATGGGGTGTTCTAAGATGTTAGAAAACCATTGAACAAAGTTTGTGAGAGGATCAGAGGTAAACAAGATTTACCATAACAAACAAATGTGCAATCTGTGTCTCATGTGGAGCCACTGTCATAATGGACACTCCTTCCATTGTAATCTATCAAGCCCGTCAACAATGGCTCTGCGAAACTCGCCATTGTGAAGAAGGAAGGACGAGGCATGGCCGCCAGTCACCCACCGCACTTCTGAACCTGGCCAAGCCTTTTGAAGCTCCAGCACTGAGTGTTTGGGAATGTACCCATCATCCTGAACCATGAATGCAATAAAAGTGAACACCTAGAAAGAATTCGTTAAAAAGGTTATTTAGATCATAAACAGAAGGTAAAATAAGACGGGCACAATTTAAAATGAAAATACAATGCAATTAATACTCTTTCTGAGAAAAAGGGATCAAAAAATTCTTCACTATATGGTTAAAAGGGGGCACAAATGCATTACGATGGGAGGAGAAAAGTAGAAATATACGGTCGGTTATTCAAAGTCAAAATACACAGTTACTTACAGTTGCGGCAACAAATATTACAGCATTGGTATTTTTAGGGACAGGAAAGCGTGTGACATCTGTGAGAGACAAAACATTCCGCATCCGTTCTCTAACCTCCTCGAGAGTCATTGCAGCCTTCTGTGCCGCAAGTTCCTCTCTCAGTGCCTCCCATGCAGTGGCATGCTTTAGTATCCCCTCACAGAATGCCACAACGGCGGAGTGTGGAGAGAGGAAAGGAAGGGTTGCAACAGGAGTGGGGTGAAGTGAGCCAACCATTGCAGCTTGAACTCCTCCTAAATTATATCAAAGTATTAATTTTCGGACCAAAAGAAAACTTTCCCATCTCGAAAGCAAGCATTGGTAGATTAGTTTTGCAACTCTTGAGTACTTGGTTGACACAAACAAAATGATCTAGTTTTTAAAGAAGAAAAGTTTCTAAACGATAGATAGGATGCATTTCTTCTTAAGCTACAAGATCTAACAAGTGATCCAAACATCTCTTACCCATGCGAAGTACACAAATGCCCATCTTGCCAAACCCTGCTTCCGAGTCTAACCAATATAACAGACTACGGGCTTCTTCAATGGTTGCGCTTCCTAACAAAAGCAAGTCACTAACACACAATAGTTTCGCACCACGCTGCAGCATAGGACGTCTTTGTCCATAGAAAGGGCTGTAGTTCATATTTTACCTTAGTAAAAAGGCGTAGACTGAGTAATCAGGAAAAAGTTTTGGGTTTCAACATAGACACTTGCGGAAATGAGTTGTACCTCTCGAGCACCATAGTTGCAATATTTTCCTTTAGTAGTGGTCCTCCAAGACGCAACCTCCGCTCAAAAGTATGATCCCCAGTTCCTGCAGATAGAAGTGAGGTGATAGGTGTCATACTACCATTAAATTTTCGAGGATAATATCCTCTAACATGTTATGTAAATCCGCTCGCAATAAGTTCTCCAACTTTGCAAGTAATAATAGGGATGTTTCACGAATATTTCATTATTTCACAAGACAAACCGAAGAGTACTCTCAGTTACGACTTCCCTTCATAGCAATTTTAAACAACGTAAAAAGAAATCAGTTACATCATTATCATGCCCGCTAACCAGGCCCCCCCCCCCCCCCCCCCCCCCAAAACAAAAAAAAAAAAAAGTACTCTTTAACCTGCCAAACAGGAGGCCTCACACTTGCTAATTTCTATCCAAATAGAGGTATGCTTACAATTAATAAGTCAATGACATACTGATAACAAGCAAAACTACCAAAGTAATGGTGTCCTAAATGTGGTCACTTGATGTATAATTGAAAAGAAGGGGAATTCTAGTTTTTAATTAGAATAAAAATATTGGAATTTGAAACCTTTGAAAGAGGTAAATGATGAAAAACTTCATCTCACCATAAACTTAATGGCAATTAAACCATAAAACATGCGAAGTCCATAATTAACTAAGTTGGTGTGCCGGTAGTAGAGTGCAACGTGTGTGTGGGGTGGTGAAACATAATTACAATAGTGAAGCAAGTCCTAGGGCACAGACCCACCGCAAGGAACAAATACGATTGTACTCCAGAGGGTGTCAGGGCATGCAGGATTCATTTGATATTTTGAAGTGTACATTGGTTTACAGGACAACTGGGTTCATACATGCAAATCCAAATCCACATAGGACCAAGCACTAGAGGTAGAGACGGAACCACAAGCTCAAGGTAGATCCCACCTCGACAATATGCTTGAGATAGATAGTAGAGCGACCAAACGATCAAGGTAAATCACTAGGCTTCAAGCTTGAAATAAAAATAAGTACAAGTCGCATTTATGAACCCAAATGGTCTTAAAATATTCCAATGTACATTTTCGCATGTCTAGGGAATCCTTTTGGAATGCATGAGGAATCCGCTTAGTGCCAGAATAGCAGAATGATCCTAACACCTTATAAGGTATAACCGCATTCAGATCCTAGTAGCATATCCAGGTCGTACAGAGTCAACTAGAAATACTAGATGTTTTACCACGCTACACACATGGCACTCCACTATCGTTCACCACAAATATCCTACTGACTACAGTGCCAGATATTCTTTACAAAACGGTGCACGCCAAGGAGGAAAGCTCAAAGGTTGGACGGTGGAGGCACGGGTAAGTGGTGTGAGACAACCGATAAGACAAGCATATTACAGATTCAATTACTTAAAAAACGCTTAACGAAGTAAACTTTTAAGCATAATATATACTACTCAACTTCCAATATCTAAAGCCCAATTCTTTCTCACCAATCAAAATTATTGATTCTGTAAACTACACTGGGATAAATTAGCAGGGCAGAGAGAAAAAACTCTAAACTCTCATAAATGCAAAACTATATCAGTATTCCCTCAAGTATCAAGAAAATCGAATCTTTTTCGAAACCTGTCTCCCAGCAATCAAAGCTAATGATTTGCATGCAACATAGGGCTATATGACCAAATCGAATCCCAGTATTCCCTCAAGTATCAAGAAAATCGAAACTTTTTTGAAACCCATCTCCCAGAAATTAAAGCTAATGATTTGCATGCTACATTGCGCTATATGATCAAAGTTTTATTTTGAAAAAAAATCACTCAATTCTCGAACTCTACAAAACTATTTCAAGCCTTCCCTAACAACTAGTGGCAAAAACTGCCCAGAACACCAAATCCACTATTAACCTTAACAAAGACTATTTCAGAAAGCCAAAACAAATGCTAAAATCAACACAATAATAACAAATTTCTCATCAATATGGTATGGAGTCAATGTGTATATATATATAGACACACACACACACCTGCAAGATGAACAACGCAGGCCATCTTCTGAGGAGGCACACCTTTAGGGGTGAGAATACTAATACTAATTGAGTTTTTTTTTTTTTTTTTCTCCCCTTTCCTTATCTTATCAATTATCTTGCATTTTATGTGAATCAAGACTTAGGTTCTCATTTCGATTGAAAGTAGGTTTCCATAAAAAATATAACTATATGTGCTCACCCCAACACAAGCCTGTATATGTATGTATATATAAGTAGACATGAAAATCTTCAAAGGTGTTATGTTTAGCTCCTTGCCTACATTTGTATTCCTTCATAAATGTTGCTCTTTCTTATTACAAATTTGCATTAATAAAGTAGTGAAAAATATCTTCAAGCGTGTGTGTGTGTATGTTGGCCAGACAGAGACAAGAGGTCTCACTACGTTTATGTACATGCCATGATGTCTCAGGTGGATTTGAGTATGGTCTCGCTGCTATATCCCCTCACTGGATGCTCGAAAGGCATGTACACGGGGACCGTGGTAAAAACGTTTTCATGTTTAAATAAATTTAGACAAAGCCCTTTCAAACCAACTTAATAAAAGATATAAGAGTTAAAGAGAAATTTTGAAAAAGAAAAGAAAAGAAAAGGAAAAAAAATACAAAATGGCAAAACAATAAAAAGAAACAAAAAATCAAAACGCTATATGAAATTAAAAAAAAAAAAAAAAACTGAAACTTCTTAACGAAATTCCAAAAAAAAAAAAATTCGGCGAAAAGCTTTTTAATCAAATTAAAAAACCATAAAGAAACTCATAAAAAGAATCCATAAATTACAAAACAAATAATAAAAAAGCACATAAAATCAAAACAATAAAAAAAAAAGTAAAAGAATCTTGGATGAAAGCATATTTCACTAGATTCGAAACTCCCTTACGAAACTTAAAAAAGAAACTCTAAGAAAACCTATTCTCACTTATTTTAACATGTAATGAGAAACGAAAAAGGTAAAGAAAAAAAAGAGCTAAAAGCAAAAATGAAAATAAATAAGAGAAGAACAAGAAAAAGTTAAAAGAAAAAATAAAGCATAAAAGCATAGAAGAGAAGTAAAATAATAATAATAATAATAATAATAATAATAATAATAATAATAATAATAAAATAATAATAATAATAATTGACACCTGACACAAGGAGGAGAGCATATTATTAGCTCTGTTATACATCTTAAGATTAAGAATTCAATTCCAACGGCATCAGCATGTTACAAACTTAACAAATTACTCGTGCACATTTTTTAATTTAGGAACTTGTTTTTTTAGGTTTTCGTGATTTAATGAGATCAAAAGATTAGATGAAAACAAATTCAGGAAAAAAAAAAAAAAAGGTTGGATGAAAAGTGATTGCAAACATAGATTAATAATAGTAGTACACGAGACTCTATCAAAAAAATGTAAAGTTCGAATCCCCCATCCTAAATTTAAAAAAAAATGATTCGATAAAAAAGAAAACAACATAAAGGTAAAAAAATAAAAAAAAATGGAGCAATACCACTTATCACCAATAATAAAATGTATTACAATAATATATGTATCATGTAACGATCCTATATAGGACGTTATGTTATTGCTTGAACTAAGTTTTTATGTATAATTATTAAAAAATACTTAGGCTTCAGTAGTGAAAATCTCATATATATATATATATATATATTGTAATTTAACATGAAAATTTTTGTCATATACTTGTCACATCTTAAGAAAATAAATTTTTTTTATCGTCATTACTTAAATATATATATAACTATAAAATCTTTAAACATGATAATAATTTTCGACACAATTTTTTTTTTTTTTTGCGAAATAAAAATACGTAGTGACATCCCATATCATTTTCACCTGTTCAACATCTATATCTACATTTGCCACCAAGCACTATGCTGTAGGTTGATTACCTACAATATAAATATAACTAATGTGTTTTCATTCAGCAAGTACAAACATAGTTCTCGCACTAAAAATGGACATGACTTCATATGAGGATGCGTGATCAAATTATGGAATCTAAGACGTGATCTAATTATCTTTAATTATGGATGTCTTATTTTCCATTATAAACTTATTATCTTGCTTATCTATGGACCCCGATATGTATGTACCGGGTGTGCGTGATTAACGGGAAGTTAATGTTTGTAATGTCCCTAACAACACCGCGATCTTAAACTAGACTTGTCCGGATCTTTTCTTAAACATGATCCTCTACTATCAAAAGATACAGAATTTGAATTCCACATCCTAAATTTAAAAAAAAAAGATTGGATGAAAAAGAAATCAACACAAAGCCAGAAAAAAAAAAATAGAGTGGTACAATCTATCACCAATAAGAAAAAATACTATAAACAATAATATGTACCACATATCATCTTTTTTCATTATTTTTTTACTTTGTGTTTAGCAAATAACATACATGTGCTTCCAACGTGCGCAACATATAGCTGTTTGTTGTAAATAATTTTTGCCCAGGTCACACGGCAAAAATCCCTATAAATCCAATTAATTGCCAAGCACATGTCATACATCAATTTGCTCATCACAAAGAACGTCCAACAATTGAAAAATGGAGACCAGAACCCTCCTCTGTTTGGTTCTTTTCTTCTCCGCATTTCTTGACCCTTCTCTCTCCGACTCCGAGCTCTGCCACCCCGACGACAAGAAGGTCCTCCTAGGGATCAAGAAATCCTTCAACGACCCCGACATCTTCGTGTCGTGGGACCTGGAAACCGACTGCTGCAACTGGACCTTCATTGCCTGCGACGACGACAACCGCGTTGCTAAGCTCATAGTTGAAGACGTGGACTGCGATCTTGTGGGACCAGTCCCGCCGGAAGTCGGTGACCTTCAATACCTCATAGTGCTCGGCTTCGCAGACTGCCCCGACCTAACAGGAACCATCCCTCCAGCCATCGCCAAGCTCCATAACCTCCTGGGACTTGGTTTCAGAAACACCAACATCTCTGGTCCTATTTCAAGCCTTCCCTAACAACTAGTGGCAAAAACTGCCCAGAACACCAAATCCACTATTAACCTTAACAAAGACTATTTCAGAAAGCCAGAACAAATGCTAAAATCAACACAATAATAACAAATTTCTCATCAATATGGTATGGAGTCAATGTGAACATATATATAGACACACACACACACACCTGCAAGATGAACGACGCAGGCCATCTTCTGAGGAGGCACACCTTTAGGGGTGAGAATACTAATACTAATTGAGTTTTTTTTTTTTTTTTTTCCCCTTTTTCCTTATCTTATCAATTATCTTGCATTTTATGTGAATCAAGATTTAGGTTCTCATTTCGATTGAAAGTAGGTTTCCATAAAAAATATAACTATATCTGCTCACCCACAACACAAGCCTGTATATGCATGTATATATAAGTAGACATGAAAATCTTCAAAGGTGTTATGTTTAGCTCCTTGCCTACATTTGTATTCCTTCATAAATGTTGCTCTTTCTTATTATAAATTTGCATTAATAAAGTAGTGAAAAATATCTTGAAGCGCGTGTGTGTATGTTGGCCTGACAGAGACACGAGGTCTCACTACGTTTATGTACACGCCATGATGTCTCAGGTGGATTTGGGTACGGTCTCGCTGCTATATCCCCTCGCTGGATGCTCTAAAGGCATGTACACGGGGACCGTGGTAAAAACGTTTTCACGTTTAAACAAATTTAGACAAAGCCCTTTCAAACCAACTTAATAAAAGATATAAGAGTTTAAAGAGAAATTTTGAAAAAGAAAAGAAAAGAAAAGGAAAAAAAAAATACAAAATGGCAAAACAATAAAAAGAAACAAAAAATCAAAACGCTATATGAAATTTAAAAAAAAAAACTGAAACTTCTTAATGAAATTCCAAAAAAAAAAAATTAGGCGAAAAGCTTTTTAATCAAATTAAAAAACCATAAAGAAACTCATAAAAAGAATCCATAAATTACAAAACAAATAATAAAAAAGCACATAAAATCAAAACAATAAAAAAAAAAAAGTAAAAGAATCTTGGATGAAAGCATTTTTAACTAGATTCGAAACTCCCTTACGAAACTTAAAAAAGAAACTCTAAGAAAACCTATTCTCACTTATTTTAACATGTAATGAGAAACGAAAAATGTAAAGAGAAAAAAAAGCTAAAAGCAAAAAAGAAAACAAATAAGAGAAGAACAAGAAAAAGATAAAAGAAAAAATAAAGCATAAAAGCATAGAAGAGAAGTAAAATAATAATAATAATAATAACAATAATAATAATAATAATAATAATAATAATAATAATAATAATAATAATAATTGACACCTGACACAAGGAGGAGAGCATGTTATTAGCTCTGTTATACATCTTAAGATTAAGAGTTCAATTCCAACGGCATCAATGCATGTTACAAACTTAACAAATTACTCGTGCACATTTTTAAATTTAGGAACTTGTTTTTTTAGGTTTTCGTGATTTAATGAGATCAAAAGATTAGATGAAAACAAATTCAGAAAAAAAAAAAAAAAAAGGTTGGATGAAAAGTGATTGCTTAATAATAGTAGTACACGAGACTCTATCAAAAAAATGTAAAGTTCGAATCCCCCATCCTAAATTAAAAAAAAATGATTTGATAAAAAAGAAAACAACATAAAGGTAAAAAAATAAAAAAAATGGAGCAATACCACTTATCACCAATAATAAAATGTATTACAATAATATATGTATCATGTAACGATCCTATATAGGACGTTATGTTATTGCTTGAACTAAGTCTTTATGTATAATTATTAAAAAATACTTAGGCTTCAGTAGTGAAAATCTCATATATATATATATATATATATTGTAATTTATCATGAAAATTTTTGTCATATACTTGTCACATCTTAAGAAAATAAATTTTTTTTTTATGTATAAACGTCATTACTTAAATATATATATATATATATATATATAACTATAAAATCTTTAAATATGATAATAATTTTCGACACAATTTTTTTTTTTTTTTTTTTGCGAAATAAAAATACGTAGTGACATCCCACATCATTTTCGCCTGTTCAACATCTATATCTACATTTGTCACCAAGCACTATGCTGTAGGTTGATTACCTACAATATAAATATAACTAATGTGTTTTTATTCAGCAAGTACAAACATAATTCTCGCACTAAAAATGGACATGAGCTTCATATGAGGATGCGTGATCAAATTATGGAATCTAAGACGTGATCTAATTATCTTTAATTATGGATGTCTTATTTTCCATTATAAACTTATTATCTTGCTTATCTATGGACCCCGATATGTATGTACCGGGTGTGCACGATTAACGGGAAGTTAATGTTTGTAATGTCCCTAACAACACCGCGATCTTAAACTAGACTTGTCCAGATCTTTTCTTAAACATGATCCTCAACTATCAAAAGATGCAGAATTTGAATTCTCCATCCTAAATTAAAAAAAAAAAAAAAAGATTGGATGAAAAAGAAATCAACACAAAGCCGGAAAAAAAAATATAGAATGGTACAATCTATCACCAATAAGAAAAAATACTATAAACAATAATATGTACCACATATCATCTTTTTTCATTATTTTTTTACTTTGTGTTTAGCAAATAACATACAACGTGCGCAACATATAGCTGTTTGTTGTAAATAATTTTTGCCCAGGTCACACGGCAAAAATCCCTATATATCGCAAACGGTCTTTTCTTTTTTTAAATTAGTTTGTAATATTCTATTGTTAGAATTTAAAAGAGTTTTCTGATAAAAATCACATGAAATCTTTACAATAAAGAGTTTATGATCTACTAGGATCATGCATATCTTCCAACATTGCATCACCGGAAAAATAATGTTGTAAAATCAGTTTTTAATGTTAATTTTAAAACAACATTAGTAGGCTTTACATGCTCATATATTTCAATTATGAATTTGTTTTGACAAGTTAAGGTAGATAATGGTTGACCTTTACTTAAGAAAGAAACAAGCATTCTAATAACATGAAATTAATTCTTACTAAGAAACGTATTTATAATTTCAACTTATTACTTTTGAACTTTTAAAAAGAATATTTTAGTGCGAGATATTTTATTATGGAGATTTTCACGAATCGTTTTATTAAGTATTTTGTAAGTTAAGTTTATGAAAAACTAAGTAACCCTTTCTTCTTGTTATACTTCACCTTGATTCAAGATTAAAAGAATATTGTTTTTGAAAAGTGTCGTAACTAGAAGATCACAAAAACCATTTTATCATGTTTAAAAACATTTAAAACATTAATATGTTAAAATTCATCTGACAAACAGTTTTTTTGAATATTTATTGAAATTTGTCCGATATTTTTCTGCTATTTGCCCGAACTTTTGTACAAAAATCACTGTAACATTAGTGTAATTGATATATAAACTGATTTTATTTCCGAAATTGTGACCGAACTTTAGCACCTCAAAAATTCCGCAAATTTCCGTATCGACAAAATTTTTGTCCTTGCATGTGACAATTGGCCCCAATACCAATAATAGTACTACCTACGCTTCTATCATACTCCACTTTTTTTACTGAAATTAATAGAAAATAAAAAAAATTAGCATTTGTATATTTCTACTACATTTCAATTCCAACGGCATCCATGGATATTACAAACTGAAACAAATTACTCGTGCACTGTTTTTAATTTAAGAACTTGGATGAAAACAAATTCACCAAAAAAAAAAAAGATTGGATGAAAAGTGATTGCAGACGTAGTCTGATAATGCATGTGACTGTATCAAAAAATGTAAAATTTGAATTCCCCATCGTAAGTTTAAAAAAAAAAAGATTGGATGAAAAAGAAATCAACACAAACTGAAAAAAAAAATAATAGAGCAGTACAATTTATCACCAATAAGAAAAAAAATACTTTAAACTACAATATGTACCACCTATCATCCTTTTTCATTATTTTTTAACTTTGTGTTTAGCAAATAATTATAACATACACGTGCTTCCAACGTGCAAAACATATAGCTGTTTGTTGTAAATAATTTTTGCTCAAGTCACACGGCAAAAATCCCTATAAATCCAATTAATTGCCAAGCACTTGTGATCATGCATCAATTTGCTCATTACAAAGAACGTCCAACAATTGAAAAATGGAGACCAGAACCCTCCTCTGTTTCGTCCTTTTCTTCTCCACATTTCTTCACCCTTCTCTCTCCGACTCCGAGCTCTGCCATCCCGACGACAAGAAGGTCCTCCTAGAGATCAAGAAATCCTTCAAGGACCCCGGCATCTTCGTCTCGTGGGACCCGGAAACCGACTGCTGCAACTGGACCTTCATTGCCTGCGACGACGACAACCGCGTTGCTGAGCTCATAGTTGAAAACGTGAACTGCGATCTTGTGGGACCAATCCCGCCGGAAGTCGGTGGCCTTCCATACCTCGTATTGCTTGGCTTCGCAGATTGCCCCGACATCACAGGAACCATCCCTCCAGCCATCGCCAAGCTCAATCATCTCCAGGGACTTGGTTTCGTAAACACCAGCATCTCTGGTCCCATTCCAGAATTCATCGGTGCCTTGAAGGTTATAATTACTTGAACACCAAGTTCTTCTAATTAATTTTTAATTGCATAATTTTTTTTTACAAAAATTCCATAAGCAGCTATTAACTTGTTGTCGTGAATTCAAATTATGACTTTGTATTAAGTTATGCATAATGAATTTTTATGTTTGTTGAAGACAAGTGTTATATTATTTGTTACATATACAATTAAATTTTATAACTTAATAATATTTGAAATTTTTAACTGATTTAATATTTCCAAGATATTTAAATTAAATATAATTCTAACTTTTTTTTTTTTGGGTGGCATGCTAAACAAAATCCTGAATCCGTTGCCGTTTAGAACCTCACGATTTTACAACTTAGTCATAATAGCATCTCAGGACCGATTCCGAACACCGTCGGATATCTACCGCAACTCCAATATCTCGATCTGTCTTATAACCAATTATCGGGACCACTTCCTGGCACGTTCGAGTCAAGCAATAATCTCATTCTGATCGATTTGAGGTCGAACAAGCTTGAAGGCGACGCCTCGGTGTTTTTCCCACCCAACAAAACATCAATTTTTATGATAGATCTATCTTGGAACCTGTTCGAGTTCGATTTCTCAAACGTGTACTTCTCAACGCTCACGTTGTACGTCGACATCAACCACAACAGGATTTATGGGAGTCTTCCATCGAGGCTGACCGAGCTGGTGTTGTTGCTTCATTTGGATGTGAGTTTCAACAAATTGTGCGGGGAGATTCCACAGGGCGGCAATTTGCAATTCTTCGACGCATCGGCCTACTTACACAACAAATGCTTGTGCGGTGAACCGTTACCTCCATGCTACCACCCGAGTCCGAAAGTCGGATTTATATGATCTAACTTTGTTGTCTGAAGTACACACACACACACATATATATATAGTTAATGAGAATAACGTGCATGTGTAACATGCGCTATGAAGATGTGTGTTGAACTAGAAACGTCATGTATGTATGTTATGAAACCGTTGGTCTCATAATAAAAAAATCCGAAATATTATAAATAAAGCCATATATTTATACATTATATATAACAAATTACAACAAATAGGAAACTTAAAAAAAAAATGTAAGTTGCATATTTTAAAAACTATTTGAGATAAAAAGCATGTTTATGACAATTTTTTTATTTACTAAAATTTTTAAGGTAATTTTATCCAAAACAATCCGTTGGTCTTTTATAATAAAAGTATCCAAGACGTTAAAGTAATATTTCCTTTTAATAAAAATTATACAAAATATAGTCTGTCGCGGAAATAAAGTATAGAGAAATATATTATATTCAAAATATGTTTAATTATTTTTTACAAAGTAAACAACAAAAATGAAAATTATGATACAAAATTTTTCAGAGTTAGGAGGTGGAGTTTTTCCAAGTAAAATTTGAGTGTTTTTTTTGCCCCTTATGTTATCAATTATCTTGCATTTTATGTGAATAAATAAGTTAGTAGTTGTCTTATTATCCGGAAGTATGAGTGATCAATGGATTTTGAGAAAATGAATCCTAATAGATCTACCCTTTTATTTCTATCCCTCTATTTTAGTTATCTATTTCTTATTATTTATCTTTTTAATAATTGTTTCCGCTTTAGCTACATAACAAGCTTCAATTAAACTCAAAGTAAGTGCTTATAATCCATCAGTAGTACTTTAAATAATTCAACATTCATGAGTAGTTAGAATTATCTCAGATAGGGATGGTAATTCGGGTCACGATACCATAATACGACATGAAAAAAAAAATGCGGGTTAGGTTTCAACAGATTGTGTGGGTAGATTCCACAAAGTGGCAATTTGCAATCCTTCAATACATCGGCCTACTTACACAACAAATACTTATGTGGTGAACCATTACCTGCATGCTAAAAGTCGGATTTATATGAACTAATTTTGTTGTCTGAAATACATATAGATATATATATATATATATATATATATATATAGTTAATGAGAATAACGTGAATGTGTAACATGCGCTAAGAAGATGTCTTGAACTAGAAACGTCATGTATATATGTTATGATTGGCGTTATGTAACCGCTGGTCTCACAATAAAAAAAATCCAAAATGTTATAGATAAAGCCATATATTTATACATTATATAAAACAAATTACAGCAAATAGGAAGCTTAAAAAAACTTGAATTTTTCTATGATTATGCTTCTTCTTTATGCTGGTTTCCCATTTTCTATAACCATTGAATTGATCTATATATATATATATATATATATTAATATCCAATTATATATGCTGCCTGAATTTTTTTTTTCTGAAACGTTGTACAAAATTCACTATAATCTAAATGGAATTAAATTTAAAATTTTTTTTCCAAATTTTGGCTGAATATTATTTTTTAATTAAAGATATTTTAGCACCTCAAAAAATCCGAATTTTTGATCTCGACAAAATTTTTGTCCTTGCATGTGACAATAGATCATAAATACTAATTAATAATAGCACTACCTATGCTTCTGTAATTCTCCAAATTTTTTTTAAAAATAATTGTAGCGCAAATTAATAAAATAGATTCATGCAACAGATTTTTCACACAATGGCAAGTGCATAATTATTAATATATTCTCAACTTGCCTGACGTTTCTAGGGTTTGGAAACTTTTGAATATCTCTGATCCTGTTTGAAGAAGGCGTGTATAATTATTCTCAAGTAGGAGTGGAGCTAGACATATGTCTTAGTGAGGGTATCTATGAATTTTTTTTAAGCAAAAATAAACAACATATAAAATTAAAGTGAAAAATCTTAGTGGGGGCTTTTTAAGAATTTTTAATTTTAAGTGTGGCAAAATAAAAAAATCATAAAATTTTTGGGGAAGAAAAAAGAAAAAAAATAGTAGCCCCTACTTGGCCCTAACTACATCCACAACTACGCTCAAAAAGGTCTTGCGACTACATTGGATTCATCCATTGCTTGAGTAATATTTGATAATTCTCGATAAATGTTAATGTGTCATTGAAATGAGATATGATCGAGTTACAATACGTTCATCTTGCTCAGGACACACACTCATGATGTTTTCTGAGATATGATTGAATCACAATTACCACAAAATTTTCCCTAGGAATTCTATAAAGTGTTTATTGTTCATGTTAAGTCTATCAAAAACCAAGCAATAGTTTCTGTGTGATTATATTTCATCTTAATTCAGGCATAAAAAAAATCCTTTTGAAAAGTGTTACGAACAGAAGATAAAAATCATTTAAACATCTTTAAAAATATAGAAAAAAAATTTACTTTTTTTTAATTGCACTCGATTTGTGTATTTTTAATATTCATTAATTTTTCTGACTATTTTCTTGATATTTTTCTGATACATTTGTATAAAATTCACTATAATCTCAATGAAATAAATATTTAAATTGATAATTTTCATTAACTTTTTATTTTTAATAATCTTTCAAAATTTTGACGGAACTTTTTTACAATTAAAATATATTTTAGCACCTTAAAAATTCCGAAATTTTGATCTCGACAAAATTTTTGTCCTTGCATGTGACAATCTACCATAAATACTAATAATAGTACTACCTATGCTTCTATCATACTCCACTTTTTTGTAATAAGTTTACCTCTAATCAATTAATCCATTCATGCATTCCATTTCTCAAACAATGACAAGTGCATAATTATTGATGTACTCTCACGTCGCATGACGTTTCTAGGTTTTGGAGCCTTTTTAACATCTCTGATCGTATTTAAAAAAAGCCGTGGAATATTCAGTAGCCCTTTACTAGGCCCTAACTACATCCATTACTACGCTCAAGAAAGTCTTGCGACTGCATTGGATTCATCTATTGCTTAATTAGTATTTGATAATTCTCCATAAATAGTAATGTGATTGAAATAAGACATGATCGAATCACAATACTCTCATTTTAGTCAGGATACACACCAATATGATGTCATCCTTCTTAGATTGTGTGCTTTGAAAGTTCTCTTACTGAGACTATCTCCAACCTGGCTTCATTTTGTCGTCAGCAGTTGCGCTCCAACCTAACTACATAACGCAACTCCTAACGATTTTTATCACTTTCTTTTTCTCTTTTGGTTTTTCTTAAAGAAGTTTTGAAGAAAATAAGTTGGAGATAAACTTGAAATTTGGGTTAAAGTTACATCATTCTGGTCAAAAATAATTCTAAAATAGAGTAACGAGTAGAAGATGTTACGGACTCGTGCTTTTGGCATCATCTTGCGTGGAGGTCATTGTCTTGGTTTTGATGCTATTGTACAGTTGAGGAAAACGTGTTCTAGCCTGAGTGACTGTTCGAAGGGGTAATTTTAGTTTCGGATGAATTCAGCAATAATCGAATCAGAATGGTTTCCATTAATTAAAAAACGAACATGTAAGAGATATGGTGTTTACGATGTGCTGATATAATCGGGATGTCTAGGTGCACCTGATGATATCTGTTACCATCATTTAAAGGAAAAAAACAAGGCTTTGAGGCGATGAAAGTGCACTAAACAAATTAAGCAAACAAATTACTCGTACACTTCTCTAGTTTAAGCACGTGTTCTTGATCAGGTTTTAATGATCTAATGAGATCAAACACTTGAAAACGGAGACCCGAACTATCCCCTGCTTGGTCCTTTTCTTCTCCACATTTCTTCACCCTTCTCTCTCCGACTCCGAGCTCTGCCATCCCGACGACAAGAAGGTCCTCCTAGAGATCAAGAAATCTTCGTCTCGTGGGACCCGAAAACCAACTGCTGCAGCTGGACCTTCATTATCTGCGACAACAACGACCGCGTTGGTGAGCTCGTAGTTGCAGACGTGGACTGCGATCTTGTGGGACCAATCCCGCCGGAAGTCGGTGACCTTCCATACCTCCTATGGCTCGGCTTCGCAGATTGCCCCGACATAACAGGAACCATCCCACCAGCCATCGCCAAGCTCCATAACCTCGAGGCACTAGCTATCAGAAACAAATTATGACTTTCTATTAAACTATGCCTACTAATGAATTATTATGTTTGTTGAAATTATCATATTATTTGTTACATAATTAAATTCTGTAACTTAAAAAAGTATTTGAAAGTTAACTGATTTCTTATTTCCAAGATATATATAATAAAAAAAATTCTAACCTGTTTTTCTTTTCTTTTTTTTTTTTCGGTGGCTTGCTAAACAAAATCCTGAATCTGTTGCTGTAATTAGGACCTCGTGGTTTTAGAGCTTGGTGATAATAGCTTCTCAGGACTGATTCCGAACGCCATCGGTAGTCCACCGCAGCTCCGTTTTCTCAATCTGTCTTATAGCCAATTACCGGGACCAATTCCTGCCACGTTCGAGTCGAGCAGTTGTAATACCCAAATTTATGGTAAGGAATTTTTATGAATTAATAAGTTAATACATCAAAATTGCTTATGTAGATTAAAGTTTAGATCATAATTTTAACCTAAAGTTATGAAATGAATTTTTATGATGTGATAATTTTTTTAATTTTTGTCACTTGGTAATTAGTACGTATATGGTCACCTATTGTTATTCAAAAAGTATAAATAGTAAAAAGTGACCAATTGATGTAAATGTAGATAAAGTTATCAAATCATTAAAAATAGTATTTCAATAGTTTTATCAGTATAGGAACTAGCAGTCTTGAAGTGTTCTAGGTATGATTTTTCTGTATATAAAAAATGCAGTATCAAGGATTAGATATTAATTTTTAAGTCAGATAAAAATTAAACTGTTTAATTTTTTGACAGATAAAATTTAGACAGATTATTTTTTTCAGTATTAGAACTTAGTAGATAAGTCTTGATGTCAGAAAAGATTTTTACCGAGTTATTTATCAGTACAAAAACTTGGAGGTTTTTCAAATAGATAAGATTTAGATGGCTTATCTGGTGGGCAAGTTTTGTAATAGATAAGAATTAAACTAATTAACTTTTTAGTAGTAGAGGACCTTGGGAGCTGTGCTAGCGGAAGATAAAAGAAAATATTGTTATGTTAAGTCAGCAGTCCAAGAATTCATCTGTTGATGATAATATCTAGAATTATCTTCAATTATATTTTTTTAAGGAAAATAGGAATTTTTAATCCAATGGTTACAAATGGATAAGTATCAAGAGATCAATGGCTAAGAAAAAGCCTTCCTAGATAAATTTACTTAATCTTGATTTGATCATGCTTAGCCTTCTAAAATTTATCAAGACAACAATCAGCAACTTATTAATTAATCCCAAAGTCATTAGCCAAGCCCTATAAATAGGCATCCACCCTTCACTATTTTCTTCACACCTTAGGAACCAAGTTCTCTCTCTCTAGAATTTCTCTCTTTAGAATTTGCAATCCTTCGATGCATCGGCCTACCTCTACAACAAATGCTTGGGCGGTGAACCGTTACCTCCATGCTACTAACCGAATCCGAAAGTCGGGTTTCTATGATATCTAGTTTTGTTGTCTGAAGTTCGTATATGGTTAATAAGAATAACGTGCATGTTTAACATGCACTAATAAGATGTGTTGTAGTTGAAACTTCATATGATACTGTTATGTTTCCGTTGGTCTTTCGTAATAAAATTAAGTAATCTTTCCTTTCTATAAAAATTATACAAAATATCGTCTGTCGGGATAGTAAAGAGTCGGAGAAAAATAATGCTATATATATATGAAGTATGTTTAAGTATTTTTCAAATAATAAATAACAGAAAAGAAAATTGTAATACAAAAATTTTTATGAGTTAGAAGGTAATGTTTTTCTAAGTAATACTAATTGAGTTTTTTTTTTTTCCCCTTTTTTCCTTATCTTATCAATTATCTTGCATTTTATGTGAATCAAGACTTAGGTTCTCATTTCGATTGAAAGTAGGTTTCCATAAAAAATATAACTATATGTGCTCACCCACAACCCAAGCCTGTATATGTATGTATATATAAGTAGACATGAAAATCTTCAAAGGTGTTATGTTTAGCTCCTTGCCTACATTTGTATTCCTTCATAAATGTTGCTCTTTCTTATTACAAATTTGCATTAATAAAGTAGTGAAAAATATCTTCAAGCGCGTGTGTGTATGTTGGCCAGACAGAGACACGAGGTCTCACTACGTTTAAGTACACGCCATGATGTCTCAGGTGGATTTGGATACGGTCTCGCTGCTATATCCCCTCGCTGGATGCTCGAAAGGCATGTACATGGGGACCGTGGTAAAAACGTTTTCACGTTTAAACAAATTTAGACAAAGCCCTTTCAAACCAACTTAATAAAAGATATAAGAGTTTAAAGAGAAATTTTGAAAAAGAAAAGAAAATAAAAGGAAAAAAAAAATACAAAATGGCAAAACAATAAAAAGAAACAAAAAATCAAAACGCTATATGAAATTTAAAAAAAAAAACTGAAACTTCTTAACGAAATTCCAAAAAAAAAAAATTAGGCGAAAAGCTTTTTAATCAAATTAAAAAACCATAAAGAAACTCATAAAAAGAATCCATAAATTAAAAAGCAAATAATAAAAAAAGCACATAAAATCAAAACAATAAAAAAAAAAAAAGTAAAAGAATCTTGGATGAAAGCATTTTTAACTAGATTCGAAACTCCCTTACGAAACTTAAAAAAGAAACTCTAAGAAAACCTATTCTCACTTATTTTAACATGTAATGAGAAACGAAAAAGGTAAAGAAATTAAAAAAAAAAAAAGCTAAAAGCAAAAAAGAAAATAAATAAGAGAAGAACAAGAAAAAGATAAAAGAAAATAAAAGCATAAAAGCATAGAAGAGAAGTAAAATAATAATAATAATAATAATTGACACCTGACACAAGGAGGAGAGCATATTATTAGCTGTGTTATATATCTTAAGATTAAGAATTCAATTCCAACGGCATCAATGCATGTTACAAACTTAACAAATTACTCGTGCACATTTTTAAATTTAGGAACTTGTTTTTAGAGGTTTTCGTGATTTAATGAGATCAAAAGATTAGATGAAAACAAATTCAGAAAAAAAAAAAAAAAAAGGTTGGATCAAAAGTGATTGCAAACATAGCTTAATAATAGTAACACACGAGACTCTATCAAAAAAATATAAAGTTCAAATCCCCCATCCTAAATTCAAAAAAAAATGATTCGATAAAAAAGAAAACAACATAAAGGTAAAAAAAAAAAAATATGGAGCAATACCACTTATCACCAATAATAAAATGTATTATAATAATATATGTATAATGTAACGATCCTATATACGACGTTATGTTATTGCTTGAACTAAGTCTTTATGTATAATTATTAAAAAATACTTAGGCTTCAGTAGTGAAAATCTCATATATATATATATATATATATTTTGTAACTTATCATGAAAATTTTTGTCATATACTTGTCACATCCTAAGAAAATAATTTTTTTTTATGTATAAACGTCATTACTTAAATATATATATAACTATAAAATCTTTAAACATGATAATAATTTTCGACACATTTTTTTTTTTTTTGCGGAATAAAAATGCGTAGTGATATCTCACATCATTTTCGCCTGTTCAACATCTATATCTACATTTGCCACCAAGCACTATGCTGTAGGTTGATTACCTATAGTATGAATATAACTAATGTGTTTTCATTCAGCAAGTACAAACATAGTTCTCGCACTAAAAATGGACATGAACTTCATATGAGGATGCGAAATCGCGAAATCGCGCGAGAGAGGGGGGGGGGGGGCCGGGGAGGGTGGCGGCCGGGGGGAGGGGGGTCGTCGGGGGTGGGGGGAGGCCGAGGGAGGGGGGCGGGGCCGGGGGCCTAGCTGGGGGCCGGGGTGGGTGCCGGCGGGAGGGAGGGGTAGAGAGAGAAGGGGGAAGAGAGAGAGAGAAGAGAAGAGAGAGAAAGGGGAAGAGAGGGGGGTCGTCGGGGGGGCTGCCGGCCGGGGGAGGGTGGCGGCCGGGGGTGGGGGGAGGCCGGGGGTGGGTGGGGGCCGGCGGGAGGGAGGGGAAGAGAGAGAAAGGGGAAGAGAGAGAGGGAAAGAGAGAGAGAGAAAGGGGAAGAGAGAGAAAATAGTAAAAAATGTTAGATTTAAAAAAAAAAAAAAATAGAGGTCATAATGGTATGACCTTTACTAAAAAAAAAAAATGTACAAAAATTAATTTAAAAAAAATAAAAAAAAAAAAAAACTGGTCATAATGGTTATGACCTTTACTAAAAACATGGTCAAAATATTAATTTAAAAAAATAAAAAAAAAAAAACTGGTCATAACGGTTATGACCGGTTGGTCATAATGGTTATGACCTTTACTAAAAAAAAAAAAAAAAAAAATAGTAAAAAATGTTATATTTATAAAAAATAATTTAAAAAAAAAAAAAAACTGGTCATAATGGTTATGACCAGGTGGTCATAATGGTTATGACCTTTATTAAAAAATAGTAAAAAATGTTAGATTAAAAAAAAAACTTTCGATGGAAGTTTCTCTCTTTACATGGAAGTTTATCTCTATTATATGAAGATTTGGGTTTCAAAATGGGTGGGGGCTAGACGGAAAAGTGAAAAAAGAAATAAGTTTCCGGTGGGTGGTAACTCTTTCTCTCTCTAGATTTCAGTTTTCTCTCTCTAAAACACTGTAGATGTTGGTTTGAAAAACTTTTTTGGGCCATGCGAGGGAGAGAGATATTAAAGTTTGTAGGAGATGAGGGCAGACCTGTAATTTGATATACATTAAATGCTACTGGGCCCCACATTAAGTGTTAAAATTGAAGGGAATAAAAAGTATTGCTGTTTTTAATATTATTTATTTCAGAAGTGCTAAAAGTGAAATTAACAAAAAAAAAAAAAAGATTGGATGAAAAAGAAATCAACACAAACTGAAAAAAAAAAAAAAATAGAGCAGTACAATTTATCACCAATAAGAAAAAAAATACTTTAAACAACAATATGTACCACCTATCATCCTTAGGAACCAAGTTCTCTCTCTCTAGAATTTCTCTCTCTAGAATTTGCAGTTCTTCGACGCATCGGCCTACTCACACAACAAATGCTTGTGCGGTGAACCGTTACCTCCATGCTACCACCCGAATCCGATAGTCGGATTTATATGATCCAATTTTGTTGTCTGAAGTACATATATACATATACATACATACATGCATATATATATATATATATACATATATAGTTAATGAGAATAACGTGCATGTGTAACATGCCATGCGCTATGAAGATGTGTTGAACTAGAAACTTCATGTATATATGTTATGATCAGCGTTATGTAACCGCTGGTCTCACAATAAAAAATCCAAAATGTCATAGATAAAGCCATATATTTATACATTATATATAACAAATTACAGCAAATAGGAAACTTAAAAAAAAATTAAAGTAGCTTATTTTAAAAAATATTTGAGATAAATAGCATGCTTATGATGATAATTTTTTTATTTATTAGAATTTTTAAGGTAATTTTATCCAAAAGAATCCGTTGGTCTTTCATAATAAAAGTATCCAAGACGTTAAAGTAATATTTCCTTTTAATAAAAATTATACAAAATTATACAAAATATCGTCTGTCACGGAAATAAAGTGTTAGAGAAAAATATTATATTCAAAATATGTTTAATTATTTTTTTACAAAATAAACAACAAAAAAGAAAATTATGATACAAAAATCTTTCAGAGTGAGGTGGAGTTTTTCCAAGTAAAATTTGAGTGTTTTCTCTCTCTCTCTCTTTCTTATGTTATCAATTATCTTGCATTTTATGTGAATCAATAAGTTAGTAGATGTCTTATATTATCCGAAAGTATGAGTGAATCAATGGATTTTGAGAAAATGAATCCTAATAGATCTACCCTATTATTTCTGTCCCTCTATTTCCCTTATCTATTTCTTCCTATTTATATTTTTAATAATTGTTTCCGCTTTAGCTACATAACAAACTTCAATTAAACTCAAAGTAAGTGCTTATAATCCATCAGTAGTACTTTAAATAATTCAACATTTATGAGCAATTAGAATTATCTCCGATAAGGGTAGTAATTTAGATCATGATATAATAATACGACACGGAAAAAATGCAGGTTAGGTTTCAACAGATTGTGTGGGGAGATTCCACAGGGTGGCAATTTGCAATCCTTCAACGCATTGGCCTACTTACACAATAAATGCTTATGCGGTGAACCATTACCTCCACGCTACGACCTGAATCCGAAAGTCGGATTTATATGATCTAATTTTCTTGTCTGAAGTGCATATATACATTCATATATATATATATATATATATGGTTAATGAGAATAACGTGCATGTGTAACATATGCTAAGAATATGTGCTGAACAAGAATGTAACCACTGGTCCCATAATAAAAAGATCCAAAATGTTATAGATAAAGCCACATATTTATACTTTATATATATATAACAAATTACAGGAAATAGGAAGCTTAGAAAAACTTGAATTTTTCTATGATTATATGCTTCTTCTTTATGCGGGTTTCCCACTTTCTATAACAATCGAATAGATTAATATCCAATTACATATGCTTCCTGATTTTTTTTTTCTGAAACGTTGTACAAAATTCAGTATAATCTAAATGGAATTAATATTTAAAATTGATATTTTTCATTAATTTTAATTTTTTTTCAAAATTTTGGTTGAGTATTATTTTTTAATTAAAGATATTTGAGCACCTCAAAAAATCCGAATTTTTGATCTCGACAAAATTTTTGTCCTTGCATGTGACAATAATAGACCATTAATACTAATAATAGTACAACCTATGCTTCTGTCATACTCCAATTTTTTTTTAAATAATTGTAGCGCAAATTAATAAATACATTCATGCATCACATTATTCACACAATGGCAAGTGCATAATTATTAATATATTCTCAACTTGCCTGACGTTTCTAGGGTTTGAAAACTTTTCAACATCTCTGATCCTGTTTGAAGAAGGTGTAGAATTATTCTTATACATAACATCTCTATCTGACAAGTGTAAATACTAATCCGCTCAAGTAGGAGAGGAGCTAGACATATATCTTAGTGAGGGTATCTATGAATTTTTTTAAAAGAAAAAATAAATAACATATAAAATTAAAGTGTAAAAACTTAGTGGGGGCTATTTAAGAATTTTTAATTTTAAGTGTGGTAAAATAGAAAAATCATAAAATCTTTGGGGAAGAAAAAAAGAAAAAAAAATAGTAGCCCCTACTAGGCCCTAACTACATCCACAACTACGCTCAAAAAGGTCTTGCGACTACATTGGATTCATCCATTGCTTTAGTAATATTTGATAATTCTCGATAAATGTTAATGTGTCATTGAAATGAGACATGATCGAGTTACAATACGTTCATCTTGCTCAGGACACACACTCATGATGTTTTCTGAGATTTGATTGAATCACAATTACCGTAAAATTTTCCCTAGGAATTCTATTAAGTATTTATTGTTCATGTTAAGTTTATCAAAAACCAAGCAATAGTTTCTGTGTCATTATATTTCATCTTAATTCAGGCGTAAAAAAAAAAAAATCCTTTTGAAAAGTGTTACGAACAGAAGATAAAACAGGTCCGTCTTCTCTATTTTCTACACTCTTTGCTTTTTAATGTTTCGTGATTCTTTGCCGCCGTAATAATTCTCAAGGATTCTAACCATCTCAGATTTGTTAGGCGAGTTTTATCCGGAAACAATAATAACAAGACTAGCTAACTATTGTAGAATTCAAGATACTTTGGTTCTCGTTTCCGTTAAAAGTAGGTTTCCTTAAAAAAGCTAACCATGTGCTCACCGACAACGCAAGCCTAATCTCTATATGTATGTGTATATGAGTTGTAATAATACCCAATTTTTTAATATTAGCTTCTATCTTGGTACAAAGAGATTTAAATACAAGCTTAATTTTTTTTAAATCATATTTGAACGATATTTAGAAAAGTGATTTCAATTCAGATATTTGTTATAATTGCAAGTATAAGAAAATTGAATATGAATGTTAATGGATACACTTGTTACGATAGCATGTAAATTCTAGTGGTCAATTATATACAAGGAGGTTTATTCTTAAAAAAAAAAAAAGGTTCATTCTAGATCTCTGTAGATAAATAGATACGGATGTACCGTATTATCATAATGATTTATTGTACTAACAGATGAGTACCAAAAAAAAAAAAAGGAGAGGACAAAAGATTTGAGTCGGTAAGTGCTTTAACTAAAAGTTGTATAAGCTTATATATATACACACACCAAGTTCTTTTAAAAGCTGTGCATCAGAGCTTGTATTTCTAGCTCTTTTAACTCTCCTTCTGCGGATCTCTCCTTCTGTAGTTTATAGAAGCTCTCTCTCATACACACACACACACACACACATATATATCTACATATATCAGAGAGAGGGAGAATCATAAGACCTACCCGTTCCTCGTAGGTGTCATTCAAACTTTTTTTAAATGGATTATGGTATTTATGAAGTGATGATTAGTTAATTAGTATCGTAACTTTCCCTCTATATATATTTATATATTTGTTTGTATAGTGAATGAATTGAGAAGGCAGAGATTTGGTGACCATAAATAGATAAGTTTCTCAATTGTGTAATATTCCTACGTAGCCGTATCTAGAAAAGAAGGTTAGGTGATATCCTAAGTTTAATTATGGGGTTTATGTTAATACGAATCTGATTATAGAGTGACTTCTCTGTGATTAAGAAATTTAGGCTTTTATGTTTTCTGGTTCATGCTTCATAGAGATTTTAACAGTTTCAGACACTTCCTTTACTATATTAACTGTGAAAATGAGGTAGTAGATTCTTTAACTGTATCACAAGAGTAATAATAAAATATTTTGAGTTCATGTGACTAACTATTTTATTTGTCTTTTTTTTTTTTTTACGAATGAACGTAATGATTTATATAATTATGATTGATATTGAATTGTTCACGAACATGTTTATAAAGATAAATGCTATTGTATTATATGTTTCTACTTTAAAATAAAGTGTTCATATGGTTTAGTACCTGAGTAGACAAGAGACGCAGGTGATATGAAACCGCTTAGCTTAAACTAAAAAGGATCTTTGAGATGGATCTCACTAAGGGAGACTGAAAAATGATTTATTTATTTATTTTTAGACGATACTAAGAAAAAGGTCTCATTGAAACAAGACAAGATTGATAAGGTCACACTAGGGTGTACTAAGAAAAAGACTCTAGTGAGACATACGCAACCTATTGAATACTAAGCTAGATTTTACACCTGACGGGACCTAGACAGATTGCCTCCCTTGCTATAATATGATATTGTCTGCTTTGAATCTCGTACCCACATAACTTTGCTTTTGAACTCACTCCAAAATGACTCACACAATTAAGAGGTGATATCTTTACTTATGAATCATCACATATTTATCTCCATATAAGACTACACAACTTATCTTTTTCCTTATAGGGACTGATGAATATCACAGGTTTTGACTGAAAATACTTCAAAGTGATTGAAAATTGGTAAATAGAAAGATGGGGATGTTGTACACAATTTGTATAAATGCATATGTTTCTACTTACTGAGCATCTGACTCAGATAGTTCTTGTAATGCATGTGTTGCATGTAATTCATTAAGTTTTAAGTTTCCTCTAATGACTACACAATTCTAATAGGTATATTCCTATCCCACTAGCAATTATGTTATATTAGTAGCCTAACTACAAACCCATTTCCCAATTTCATTATGGTTTCCTAAACAACTAAATGGTGATCAAGCATTTAGATGTTAAAATCAAAATATCATAGAGCAATCCCATAACACAATTAGGCAAACACAAATTACATTAAAAATTAGAATGAACAAAGCTTCAAGATTAAGCTAAATTGAACCCTAGAACTAATAAACTAAACAACAACCATATATGAAATTAAAAATAAAAATTAAGCAAATCAAGGGTTCAAGCATTCAAAAATTACAAAAATAAAAGGGATAGGGAAAATAAATAAAAACCTCATTACTGTTTTCACAAATCTTCAAGTTTTTCCCAAATTTCTCATCTCCTCCTCTTTGATCTTCAAATGCCATCTCCCTTGAAATTTTATTGAGAATAAAAACCTAAAACTAAAAACTCAAATCCTAAATTACAAATCGTACTCTACTACTTTTTGCTCTTTTTTTCTATTTTTTTTTCTTTTTCTTTCTCATTTTTCTTCTTCTTCTTTCCTCTGGTTTGGCCTCCTGTTTCGGCCTCGCCCAAAACCCAGATGATGCCCCTCGACACAGCCCCCGTTCCTCTTTTCTTCTTCTTTTTTTTTTTTTTTCCTTTTTCTTTTTTTGTTTCCTTTTCTTTCCGCTGCTGCAATGCAGCTTGCTTTAGGTTTTCTGGTGCGCCGCGACACGTGGGGGGACACGATTTGATTACTGGAGCAGCTGGACGCAGCAGATGGGGCCCATGGCGCGTGGTGCAAACTGGCTGATCAATTACCCTTTCTCTTGTAGTAACTGATGACTATCACACCTAACAACTAATTTTTTATATTATTTAAATCTTCGTTGTTTTCTTCATGTTATCTGAAAATTTTGTGCAAAAATCACCATATCATGTGCTTAAACTGATATATATATATATATTTTTTCCCCCGAAAATTTGATCAAAATTTTAGCACCTCAAAAGTTCCGACATCTTGATCTCGACAAATTTTTTGTCCTCGCATATGATAATAGTACTACCTATGCGCATCGATTATATATCCACTTTTTTAATACATTTTTCTTCACAAAAATGTACATATGTCTACCACGTACATTTCAATTCCAAAGGCATTAATGCATGTTACAAACTTAAACGAATTACTCGTGCATTTTTTAAATTAATTTAATAGTACATGTTTTGAGTTTTCATGATCTAATAATGACATTTAAAGAATCTATGAAAAAGAAAACAACGATGGAAAAAAATAATAGAGTACCATTATCACCAATAATAATAAAATAAAATAAAACTTTAAATAACACGATACACCACTTAGATAATCTTTTTTCATTATTTTATTACTTTGTGTTTAGCAAATAATTAACATTATACACACGCGCAACATATATTGTTTATTGTAAATTATTGGATGAAAGTTCCAAACCTTTTTCTTTAGGTTCATTTTTGTTTTTTTTTCCCTGAAAAATCAACAAAAACTATAATTAATTTTTAAAAAGTCAACCAATTTCATCTTAAAAATTTTATTTCAAACCCGTATTCTAAACACATGCTAAGAAAGCCTTTAACGATCCCGACATCTTCGTCTTGTGGGACCCGAAAACCGACTGCTGCAGCTGGAACTTCATTACCAGCGACGACATTAACCGCGTTGATGCGGTCTAAGTTGAAGACGTGGACCGCGATCTTGTGGGACCAATCCCGCCAGAAGTCGGTGACCTTCCATACCTCGTGTCGTTCGGCTTCAAAGATTGCCCCGATGTAACAGGAACCATCCCACCAGCCATCGCCAAGCTCAATAATCTCCAGGCATTTGCTATCAGAAACAACAACGTCTGTGGTCCCATTCCAGATATCATCGGTGTATTTCTTCAGGTTATAATTAGAACACCAAGTTCTTCATAATTAATTTTTAATTGCATCATTTGTACACAAAATTTCCATAATCGGCTAATAACTTGTTGACGTGAATCCAAATTATGACTTTGTATTAGACTCAACCTAATGAATTATTATGTTTGTTGAAGACAAATATATTTTATTATTTGTTACATAATTAAATTCTATCACTTAAAAGTATTTAAAATTTAACTGATTTAATATTTCTAAAATACCTGAAATAAATAAAATTCTAACTTCTCTGTCTCTCTCTCTGTTTTTTTTTTTGGTGGCTGGTTAAACAAAATCCTGAATCTATTACTGCTTAGGACGCCGAGTCTATAGAGCTTGGTCTGAATTGGTCATATGGACCAATTCCGAGGTCCATCGGTAGTCTACCGCAACTGATCCATTTGCTCAATCTGTCTGATAACCAATTATCAGGACCAACTCCTGGCTCGTTCAAGTCAAGCAACCTCGCCATGGTTGATTTGAAGTCGAGCAAGCTTGAAGACGACGCGACGGTGCTTTTGACACCCAACAAAATGTTGATTTTTAAAAATAGATCTATCTTTGAACTTGTTCGAGTTCGATTTCTCAAACGTACGTGAATTTCTCAGAGGCATTGTCGCATCTCGAAATCAGCCACGATAGAATTTTTGGGATGCTCCCGTTGGGGCTGGCCGACCAGCAGTTATTGTCTTACTTGGATGTGAGTTACAACAGATTATGCATTGATCTTTTCCTTATGTTTTCGACTAATCATTGCTTTGGAACTTTTAAAATGAGTATTTTAACGCAAAAGCTGTTGGATTAAATGTTACATTAATGCAATTTTTACAAATCATTCTATTGAGTTTATATATATATATATATGTTAAGTTTATCAAAACCTAAGTAATACGGTTTCGTGTTAGATTTCATCTGCTTCCGAGTTGCTGCATTTAAAGATTAAAGGAATATTCTTCTTGAAAAGTGATGTAAATAGAATATCATATAAAAAAAACCATTTCATTGTGTTTAAAAACATTGAAAGAAATTAAATTTTAAAATTCATCTAGCAATCAATTTTTTTTATTTTTTTTAAATGTTTATTGAAAATTTTCCAATGTTTCTCTGATATTTGCCGAAACTTTTTTTTTTTGGTACAAAAATCACTCTAAAAATTAGTGTAGTTGATACAGACTGATTATATTTTCCGAAATTTTTGTCCTTGCATGTGAGAATTGACCGTAGATTCCAATAATTGCCTACGCTTTATCATACTCCATTTTTTTTTTTTAAGAATAACGTTAGGAAACATCAGTTATGTTTATTATCACTCGTTAATCAAGGATAGGTTGCACAATAAAAGACCCACTAATTTAGTTTATTTCTTTATTAGTGTGTGTTCTTTAACATTATAATTTTTTTAATGAGTACTACTATTTAACCCAATAGAGTTTTGACCTGTCCAAATGGCTTTTTGTGGCTGATGCCATCTGTGCTTGATGAGCAGCTCACATCCAACGTGACAAATTTTTTTTATTTTATTTTTTTTCTGTCTTTTCCTTATTCATCTTTTTTCATTATTTTGTGACTTTTTGTTTAGCGAATAAATTTTTTTTGGTTGAAGTGTTTAGCAAATAATTATACAAAAAGTTCATTTTTAGAGCCCCATTTTAAAATATATTCATTTTTTAGCAATATTATATATAAGTCTATTTTTTAAGAAATAAGTGTCTATAATAATATATACACATGCATCTATACGCCCGCAACATATTGTTTAATTTAAATTATTTTTGCTTAGGTCACACGGAAAAAAAAACCCTATAAATTCTATTAATTGCCAAGCACTGGCTATACACAAAGATGAAAGAAAACAAAGATGAAAATAAACTATTTATCACCAATAATAAATAAAAATACTATAAATAATGCATTGTACCACCAATCATCTTTTTTCATTATTTTGGTACTTTGTGTTTAGCAAAATAATTATAACATATACATCCATTCATACGGCCACAACATACTATTTATTTTATTAAATTATTTTTGTTTCGGTCACACGGCAAAAATCCCTATAAATCAAATTAATTGCCAAGCACTAGCCATACACAAAGATAGAAAAACAAAAAAAAATGAAAATAAACTATTTATCACCAATAATAAAAAAAGTTATTATAAATAATGATGTGTACCACCTATCATCTTTTTTAATTCATTATTTTGTTACTGTGTGTTTAGCGAATTTTTTTGCTTTTTTTTTTTTGGTTGAAGTGTATAACAAATAATTATAAGATACGCATGCATCCATACGCCAGCAACATGCTGTTTATTTTAAATTATTTTTGTTTAGGTCACACGGCAAAAATCCCTATAAATCCAATTAATTAATTGCCAAGCACCAGCTATACATTAATTTTCTCACCACAAAGAACGTCCCACACTTGAAAAATGGAGACCAGAACCATCCTCTGCTTGTCCTTTTCTTCGCCACCTTTCTTCGCCCTTCTCACTCCGACTCCGAGCTCTGCCATCCCGACGACAAGAAAGTCCTCCTAGAGATCAAGAAATCCTTTAATGACCCCGACATCTTCGCCTCGTGGGACCCGAAACCGACTGCTGCAACTGGACCTCCATTACCTGCGACGACAACAACCGCGTTGGTGAGCTCGTAGTTGAAGATGTGGACTGCGATCTTGTGGGACCAATCCCGCCGGAAGTCGGTGACCTTACATACCTCATAGTGCTCGCCTTCGCATATTGCCCCGACCTAACAGGAACCATCCCTCCAGCCATCGCCAAGCTCAATAACCTCCAGGCACTTGGTTTCAGAAACACCAACATCTCTGGTCCCATTCCAGAATTCATCGGTGACTTTAAGTTTATAATTACTTGAACACCAAGTTCATCGTAATTAATTTTTAATTTCATCATTTTTTCCACAGAAATTCCATAATCGGCTATTAACTTGTTGATATGAATCCAAATTATGATTTTAACAATTGCTTAGATTATTTTTTACTGAAATAAATTCCATAACTTAAAATGTTTGCAATTTAACCGATTTAATATTTCTAAGATATTTGAAATAAGTAAAATACTTACCTTTATTATTATTATTATTTATTTATTTTGGATGGCTGGTTAAACAAAATCTTGAATTCTGTTGCTGTTGCTGTTTAGGACCTCATGATTTTAGAGCTTGGTGAAAATAGCTTCTGCGGACAGATTCCGAAGGCCATCGGGTTCCAAACCTCGTTGCGCTCAATCTGTCTTTTAACCACTTCTCGGGACCAATTCCAGGCTCGTTCGAGTCAAGCAACCTCTTGTCCGTTGATTTGAAGTGGAACAGGCTCGAAGGAGACGCTTCAGTGTTCTTCACATCCAACAATAACTCGACTCAGTTAATAGATCTATCTTGGAACGCGTTCAAGTTCGATTTCTCGAACGCGGTTTTCCCCAAATTCTTGCTTTATCTCGACATCAGCCACAACAGGATTTTTGGGAGCCTTCCGCGGGGGCTGACCGACCTACATTTGTCTTATTTTGATGTGGGTTACAACAAATTGTCCGGGGAGATTCCACGGGGTGGAAACTTGCAATCCATCGGCCCGTGGCCCTACCGCCGCAACAAAGGCCTGTGCGGCGATCCGTTACCCCCGTGCAAGTCAATTCGGCAAATCGGATTTATATGATCTTTTGTTGTCCGAAGTACGTATATAGTTGATAATAATATCGTGCATGTGCAACGTGCGCTAATAAGATCTGCAGAAGTTGAAACTTCATGTATGTTATGATCACTGCTATGTATCTCCGTCGGTCTTTCGTAATAAAATACATCCAAAACGTTATAGTAAAAGTAATCTTTCTTTTTCATGAAAATTATACAAAACGTCGTCTGTTGCGGTAATAAAGTTTGCGAGAAAAATATTACATCGCAAATGTGTTTTTTTTTTTTTTTAATTCATAAATAACAAAAGAAGACAATTAAGACAAAAAAATAATTTCTTAGTTGGAAGGCAGAGTTTTCCTAAGTGAAAATGGTTACATTGCATCACTGGAAATATAATGTTGTAAAATCGTTTTTTTTTTTTTAATGCTTATTTTTTCACTAACATTAGTACATTTTACAGGCTCATATAGAATTCGCTTTCAAGGTCGAGCCCTTGAAAATGAAATAAGTTCCAAGAGGTGCTATCTAATAAGTATTCTGATGACACAAGTTAAGCTTTCGAACTTTAAAAAGGAGTTTCTTAACGCAAAAGCTATTGGATTAAATATCAGTACTATTACTGCCAATTTTCCCAGTCATTGTAATAATTAATATTTTTAATGCATGTTAAGTTTATAAAAAGCTAAGTAACTGTTTCGGCCGTGTCATTACATTTAATCTCAATTACGTTTTTAAAAATTTTCTTTATGAAATGCGTTGTCAATTGAAGATAAAAACCACTTATTATCTTTAATAAAATTATTACAGCAAAGTTTTCCCAATCATTGTAATAATTAATATTTTCAATTCATGTTAAGTTTATGGAAAACTTACGTTCCGTGTCGTTACATCTTATTTTAAACCAGGTTTAAAAAATCTTCTTTCTGAAAAATATAGTCAATTGAAGATAAAAAACTTTTATCATCTTTAAAAACATTGATAAAATTTTTAAAAAATAAATAAATAAAATTGACCTATCTCATGGTTTTGCTCTTGGATTTAACCCTAAAAGGCTTATTAGACTATTAGGATGTGGTCTCTTTGCTTTTAAATCATCACATATATTTATTCTCAAGTAATGTGGGATTGTATAACTTATTATTTTTCTGATGACTGTCACACGTAACAACCATTTTTTTATATTATTTAAATCTTCTGTTTTCTTCATGTTATCTGAAAATTTTGTTCAAAAATCACTATAACATATACTAAACTGATTTTTTCCCCCCGAACATTTGATCGAAATTTCAGCACCTCAAAAGTTCCGAAATCTTGATCTCTGACAAATTTTTGGTCCTCGCATGTGACAATTGACCATAAATACCAATAATAGTACTACCTATGCTTCGATTATGTTCCAATTTTTTACTACATTTTTCTTCACAAAAATGTACAGATGTCTACCACGTACATTTCAATTCCAAAGCATTAATGCACGTACACTTTCCTTTTTTTTTTTTTTGGGTGGTGGTCAACTAAAATCCTGCATCTGTTGCTTCTCAAGGACCTCATGGATTTACACCTTGGTACGAATAGCTTCTCAGGTCCGATCCCTGTGGCCATCGGTACTCCGCAGCTATTATGGCTAAATCTGTCTCAAAACCACTTATCGGGGACCAATTCCAGGCTCGTTTGCGTCAAGCAATAACCTTTTCACGGTCGATTTGTCGTGGAACAAGCTCGATGGCGACGCATCAGTGTTCTTCGCATCCGGCAAGTCTACTAATATAATAGATCTCGGAACTTGTTCGAATTTGATTCTCAAACTTGGATTTCCTTGAGTTCTTGACTTGTCTCGACATCAATCACAACAAAATCTTTGGGAATCCTCCTTGGGGCCTGACCGACTTGAAGATGTTGTATTATTTGAATGTGAGTTACAACAAATTGTGCGGGGAGATTCCACAGGGCGGCAACTTGCAATCCTTCGACCCATCGGCCTACCTCCACAACAGTTGCTTGTGCGGTGATCCGTTACCTCCATGCAACTCGATTCCGAAAGTCGGATTCATATGACCTAATTTTGTTGTCTGAAGTACGTACGTCTATAGCTAATAAGAATAACGTGCATGTGTAATCTGCACTAAGAATATGTGCTGAAGTTTAACGGTTATGTATGTTATGATCAGCGCTATGTAAATGTTGGTCTCGTAATAAAAATATAAAGTCGCATCTATAACCATGGATAGTAACAAAAATAAAAATAAAAAATAACCATTGAAAACCCTTCCTCTTTTATATATATATATATGATAAATATTACAGCAAATAGGTCTTCTTTAGCGAAAAAAATATATTTAAAGTAAATAATAAATTTTAAAAAATATTTGAAATAAATAGCATATTTATGATTTTTTTAATTACGAGAATTTTTAAGATAATTTTATTATAAACATGCTTTATAAAAAAAGTATTTATCATAAATATAATATTTCCTACAAATATTTTATGTACAAAATAATTTTTTAGATAATTTAATCGCGAATATACTATTTAAAAACGCTATTTATGATGGATGTGCTATTTATTTTGGCACGTGCGTTTTCTCCTTGTGGGTCCTAGTTGTCGGCCATCCGTTCCAGCCACCATTCCTCGTGTGCCACATGGCATTCCGTCAGACTGCGTATAAACGCCATTTGCCACATGGCATCCGTGCGCTCCTGATTTCTTCCTGAACAAATCTCCATTTTGCTGCACAATGAGCCAATCAGCCTTTCTAATTCCCAATCAAATTATTAATTTCTCCTAGTAATTTCTTATTATAGTTTTATATATTACTTTAACCTAAATTTTATTTTCTTTCCCATTTTGTTGGAAGCCCCTAAACACTATAAAAGGAGTGGTCGTTGCCAAGACATAGGGTACGTCTCTCTTTCTTCTCTCATTTTTCTTGTCTTGTCTTCTATTCTCATATTTTCTGTGTTGAATTTGTGAGAATGCTTTGCAAGCTAGGCTAGAATTTCTTTGGTGGAGATGAACTTATGTATTGAGGGATCCATATAAGGTTTTGATTCTAGTTTGTTTATAACATTCATACATTTGAGTGAATTGAATTCTTTTTCATCTTTTATTCATTTTTTCAAAGTATTGTGTGCTAGATTTTTATACAAATTTAGCATTGCTTAGTTTATGGAATTTTGTCACGTAATTGTTTTGGTGAAATTATTTTTTTAAGTTTGATCTTTTGCTGCAGAATTATTGAAAAATATATATTTTGTCCATTTTGGATAACTTATAATAAAAATTTATATTTACTTTTGTTTTATATTTTGAACTTAAAAGTCCAAATTTTTTTTTCTAATTGTTCGTTTGTGATATGAAGCATATAAATAAGCTATATTTATGAATCAAAATTTTGGTTGGAAAACAAAACACATAAGGAATTCTCGATACCTTGCTTATTTTACTATTGAATTCTTGTACACAAAAATCTCAGCTCTGATTTTAATTATTTGCAAAAAAAAAAAAATCACAAAGAGCAATTCTTTCTTCTACTATTAGTGTTTATCTCTCTAATGGTTTTATTTAACTAACTTTTCTTGTTTGTTTTTGTCATCTTCTCGCGAAAATTATGCCCCAAACTATATTGCAATAAGGATTTTGTATTTCTACATTATACTCGTTCAATGGTACTATTCTCCTATATATCTTTTTAATTTGAACTTTCTACAATGATTTCAATTCTGGTAAATTCTTGTATTCCACTGAGGTAATAAAGATCGAAAATCCCTCACTTTCTTGTAAAATAGTATTTTTGAAGTTCTCCCCGCAAGATCCACTTCAACTAATACTCAAGCACAATGCCCCTAAAATGTATTCCTTTAACGGTATTGTCGTCCCACACTTGACTACTCTATAAAGAAAGGAATACTCAAACAAAGGAATAGTCCCTTGCAGGATCATAATGGCTAATCCCACCCTTGACTATTTTTAGTTTCTTGTTTCGACGGATTAAAATCGGCACATCTCCTAGCTTTCGAACACAGGTCTCTACAGTCCAAAATATATTTTTCTCAGTGAGATGGAAAATGAAATTGGAAAATTTCTCTTTTAAGTGAAAGGATTCTCCGTTCTCCTGAAATTCTTCAACTCTCCTTCAATTTCACTTTTAGATATGTTATTTTTTCGGGGTTATTTGCCTCTAAAAAAGAAAGGCTATGTTGATCAGCGCTAGATTGTATAATGTCACCCTTTTTTGATAAATTTACTATGAAATCTTGATTGTCACATAATAACCTTTGTTTTTTTGGGGTTCCAATTTTGATAGATCCACGTCAATATTGAACCGTTTATGATTCACATCAAAAGTGTGACGCGATCCCAAACGATGTGGAGACTGGCTACTATGGTGGCGATGACGACAATGAGACTCCTAAAAGACGGTGGGGAGTGATAAGGGCTACCGTGTGTCAAAGCAACAACGAACACTTGCTCTGTGTGTCAGAGTGACAATGGACCCCAAGACTCGGGAGAGGACAAACGGCCACTGTGATAAATGGCTCGATGAGGGTGTGTGCATGTGTGCGAGATGAAGGGAAGAAGGTTTGGCTCAGGTTGAATAGACAATAGATTCTTCGTAACTTCTCGTTGGAGTTGAGATCAACAGCCTAGCTGCTGGCGGTTGGGACGCCAAAGCGGCGCGCCATGTCGCAGGACACCTGCTAGGGCTCTTAAAAAACATGTTATATCCAAATTTTTGATAAGGAATTATTGTGAATTAATAAGTAAATTTATTAAAGTTTTGCCGGGCCTTGTCAAAATGGAAGAGACTACGTGAAGTGCAGTATGAAAGAAAAAAAAGAAAATAACGGGGGAGTAATTTCCTGAAGAATCGACCAATACTAAATATTTTTGTCCATACATCAAAACCCACATTTAATTTCTTTGTTTCATTTCATTTATAAATACAATTACCTAAATCAAAACTTTTGGTACATACATACACCCATATGGGTGGCTGGGTTGGCAAGGATGGGTGATTTTACTAGCTTCTCCCCTTTGCACACCCAAGTTCGACTCTCATTGCTTCCTCTTAGACCTCGCTCCAGCTTCGACTGTTGAAGTATTGATTTAGTGATGACAAGATAGACCTCAGATGACCGACTAAGAGAAACTATTATAAAAAGACTCGTCTCCAGCCATAATTAAATAAATGGATTCCTACTTATAATATCGAATACTTAGAAAAGATGGGACGATCTGAGATCTTTTATTCACTAAAAAAACTCTCGGTACATATATCATACCTTTTGCTTTTCTGTGATCCAATAACTTTTTTTTTTGTAACTGGCGAATGTGGTCCAAAAAATACCCCATTGGTGGATCATGTACCTACATGCCCAGTATCACGTGCCAATAACACTAGTACTCTATACTGTAGTACTTTCACTTCTTCCAGCGGTAATGACCATAGACGTGCCGGTACATTATCACATGCCAATAGTACCACTTTTTCCGTACGTACTCCCAAGTCGGTTTTCCACCTTAACACTGTCATTAACATGCATATAACTCCACCATATCCTCTAATTCTATAACATTTTTCACGTTAAAAAAAAAAAAAAAACTTCCTATATAAATCCAATAGTCACTACTACATCACATTATTTCTAACTCAAAATGGATTCCCAATTTGTCTCCAAACTCTTCCTTATCTCCACCATTCTCTTCTCCACCATTTTCCATTCCTCTCTCTCCGAGCTCTGCAATCCTCAAGACAAGAAAGTCCTTCTCCAAATCAAGCAAGCCTTCAACAACCCCCACGTCCTCTCCTCGTGGGACCCACAGTCTGACTGCTGCAGATCATACTACTGCGTCAAGTGCGACGACACCTCCCACCGCATCAACTCCCTCACCGTCTCCGGCGGCCTCTCCGGCGAAATCCCACAGCAGATCGGCGAGCTTCCTTACCTTGAAACCCTAGTCCTCATTAGGCACGAAAACCTCAGAGGCCCGATCCCACCCGCCATAGGCAAGCTCAACAGGCTCAGCTACCTCAGCATCAGCTGGACCAACGTCTCAGGCCCGGTCCCGGGGTTCCTTAGCCAGCTGACCAGCCTCCTGTCCCTCGACCTCTCCTTTAACGGCCTCACCGGACTGATCCCGAGCTCGCTCTCTCGCCTGCCGAGCCTCAACTCGCTTCACTTGGGCCAGAACAAGCTCACCGGACCTATCCCGGACTCTTTCGGAGAATTTCAATGCATGGACGAAGCCAACAAACATAGGCCGTTAGGCCTTAACCATTTTTTTTTTTTTATTTCTTATGATCTATATCCTGAATTTTAGGTTCATTCTAATTTTATCTACTGAATTTTTAAAACTTTCCTTTTATACTTTGAATTCTGAAATTAGTCTTTATCTCTTTATCTAAATGTCAATTAAAAACTAACTAAAATAATTGAATTAAGTGTAATCATTATGATCTTTTTTTTTTTTTTTTGGTTTTAGCAAAAATCCTAATAAAATGAACTTATAGTAATATTAATTCTCTTATTTTTCGGTTCATTTTTAACTAAAATTTTGATAAAATCTAAAAAGTTAGGTTCAATCCAAAGTTTAGTCGGTAAATAAAGAGTTTTTAAAATTCAAAATACAAAGTGAAAATGATCGTTAAATTCATGGGTTAAATTCATGGGATATAGATGAAAGTAAATTTTTTTTAACTTATGCATGTGTAGTTATATGTACAATAAATTACATCAGTTTAATTACATTTTACTGTAATTATTAGTCTCTCTATAAAAATTTTCTGACTTCGTGATTGTTTCTAGGGCACGAGTTCTATCTCGATCTGTCTCACAACCAGCTCTCCGGGAAAGTGCCGGCCTCGTTGGGGGAAGAAGGACTTCATCTCCATAAACCTTTCACGGAACGAGCTCGAAGGCGACGTGTCGTTTTTGTTCAGTCCAAGGAAAACGACACTAGGGGTGGACTTGTCAAGGAACTATTTGGAGTTCGACCTGTCGAGGGTGGAGTTCCCGAAGAGTTTAACGTGGTTGGATCTAAACCACAACAGGATCACGGGGAGTCTTCCGGTGGGGCTCGCCGCACTGAATCTGCAGAAGCTGAACGTGAGTTACAACAGGCTGTGTGGGAAGATTCCCGTCGGAGGGAAGCTGCAGAGGTTCGGATACTCGGCGTTTTTCCAAAACTGGTGCTTGTGCGGTGCTCCGCTCGTGAAGAGTTGCTAGTAGTAAGATTTTATTTAGAGCATTAATTTGTGGATTGAATTATTTATATAAAGTGCTGAAGAAAGCTGAAAAAAAAGAAAGAAAAAAGAAAAAAGAAAAGAAATTGTGTGTGGTCAAATCATCAGAGATTCTTTGGCATGTGAACGGCTCTTTTGGGGTTGTAGATCTCTATAATAGGGTGTGAAAAGTACCCTTCAGAGTAGATTGTGTTTTTGAAACTGTCGTCTTTGTATCAAAAGATCTATATTTTACATTTTTTTATTTTTTATTTTTTTTATGAAATTGGTGATAAAGTGTAATACCCGAAACTTTTATGGCTTATGATTCCTGTAGAAACAAGGAAAACCTAAGTCTGGATCAAGATTGGAATGGAATAACAGTATAAGTTTGAGTTCTCATTTAACTAGTAACGAGACTCAACAATAGACTACTTAGCCAAGTATAAGGCGTTTTAAGGAAAATGGCGTGATGAAATTTCATAATTTCATGTTGGTTAAAATTTGACCGAAAAAGTCAAAGTTGACCAAAAAGTCAAAGGTTGACCCGGAAGGTCAAATAGATGAAGGTGCTGAGATACGGCAAAGCAGTATGGATTATATACTGCGAAAATTGTCTTTTCGGACGATTAAGCTAGAATAAGCTATGAGACCAGCCTAGAAAAAAATCAAGCATACTAAGTTAGATACGAAGGGCAAGAAAGGTTTTAAGAAACAAGAAAATTTTGATAAAGTTCATTTTTACACAGATAAATTTTGGACTGTAGTACAGTATAAAAATACTGTGTTTAAGCAAACACAGTATTAGAAATATCTGTGTAGTAGAAAAATGGACTAAATATTGAGGAAAAGCCAAACGGGGCTTAATATGGATGACATCATCCTATCTTTAATTTATGACATCATAATTGGATTAAATAAGCTTGGAAAGAAAACCAAGAACTCTCTAGAACAAGATGACATGGCCGGCCACCTCAGGGACAAAAATGCCAAAATTTTATCTTTAGGGGTTAAAGTGAAAATTTTGGAAAATTGATGATGTAAGCGAAGTTATGTCATCAAGATGATGTCATCAAGGTGAGATAAGCTTGGCTTGTTCACCAAGAAAGCAACCGGCCACCTAGGGGGCATTTTTGTAAGAATTTTCACTTTTGGGGCAAAAGTGCAAATTTTGGAAAATTGATGATGTAAGCGAAGTGATGTCATCAAGATGATGTCATCAAGGTGAGATAAGCTTGGCTTGTTCACCAAGAAAGCAACCGGCCACCTAGGGGGCATTTTTGTAAGAATTTTCACTTTTGGGGCAAAAGTGCAAATTTTGGAAAATTGATGATGTAAGCAATGAGGTAAGCGATGATGTAAGCCATGATGTCATCCCTTGATTGCTCTCCAAGTCTTGGCCGGCCACCTTGACACCTAGCATGCCAATTGCATTATTTCCTCTAAGTTTAGGGGCTAAAATGTAAATTTTGGAAAGTTTGCATTTGCCTATAAATAGGTGCCCATTTTATTCAAAAAAATCAGAAAATTGAGCCAAGTTCTGCCCATTTTTCTGCTCCAAAACCGTCCCTTAGCAACCAAAGGAAAACAAGAACCAAAAACAAAAATCCAAGAGACAATCCCTTAGGGAGAGTTCGGATTTTGTGAGGAAGAAAAGAAAGAGTGGAAAAAAAATTGGAAACCCATTTTGTGGCTTGAATGGCCGGTTGTGGTGAGCAAGAAAAAGCAGAGAAAAGTGTTAGGAATTAGGGGGAATGGCCGGATCTTGTAAGGACAGCCACCAAGGGGCCAAAAAGTTTTGGTGCCCATTGGAGGAGCATGGCCGGCTAGGCTATAGGCAACCACGGGTAGATCCATTTTCTTGGATCTTGAGGTAATCCTCTCCACCCTCTAATGTTTAGTTCAAGTTTAAGTGTATTTCCAGTATTGAATGTAAGAGCATAAGCTCACCTTTTAGTGCTTGATTATGCTTGATTAGGGTCTCAAGGTCTCTAGTTTATGGTTTTGATGCATGTTTTCAAATATGTCTACTAAGTGTTTGTTATAAGTCCCCATAGGTTTAAGATTTAATGTATGATTATGTGATTGATGGATTGGAACGTTAGAAACGATTGCATGTGTGACTTTAGGCTCCCGCTGTGGTCGGTTGAGGTAGTGTGCACGTTTTAGGACGAGAAACGAATTTATGAACCGAAACTGCCAGTCTCGGGTCAAGACTGGTCAGTGTTCTGGAAATGCTAATTTGAGGCCCTTAGAGGCCGAATTTGAAGAAACTCAAAACTACAAAGTTGTAGATAAGGGTTTTTCCTAGAGGGCAACTCGGACCGTTTATCAAAATAAGGCTCCAATAGCCTCCGTTTTTACGAAAATCCGAGGCTAATCTGCCCAGACCTAGTCTACACGTCTAGTAAGTTTCAAATTAAAACTGACAAGAATCCTAGCAGAACTGGATTTTTCTCAAAACATGAAAGTTTTAGGATTTTTCAAGATCTAAAACTTTCGTGAAGACAAGTTTTTCAAAATCGGAATGGATTTTTAAACTGACACGGATTTCTAAAGAGTGTGCAGGAAACAAGAAATTCCTGCACAGGATTTTCTAAAACAATACAGGAAAACTGTATTTTTGCACCAACACCAATGTGTTGACTGTGGAAAACTACTCCAAAGGCAGTTTTCGACAGTTAATAATTTTTACAAACCCTACTCCAAAAAATACGATTTTTCATATGTTAAACAAATGATTTTAAAATCTAAAAGGTTGAATTTTTCCAAAGAAAGGTAAGAATGGATTTTTTTTTTTACCCAAAAGTTGTCTTACTTTTGGTAACAAGACAATGATAGATGGTAACCGGGAAGGATACCCGAGTTACTGGACGGGGTCCAAAGCCCAAGGTTGACTTAGGATAATTGGACTAAGATTGACTACCTCAAGGGTTACTCAAGGTAACCCAACAAGGTATTGAAATTGGGTGTGATCTTAAAACCCAAAAGATTATGAATAAAAATGACAAGGCATAGGTTAGGATAATAACCTAACCCTATTCATATATAATTAGGATTAATACCCAAGGTTACCTTATGTAACCAAGTAAGTCATCATGAGTTTATAGGAGGGACATATGACTAGGGTTACTATTAAATGTTGGTTAAGGATACCAACATTGCATGAAAAGATTTACGGTAAGATAGGCTAATCCTTATCTTACACCCTAATTGAAACAGGAATAGAACCTGTCGATGTACCTTGACGGAACATTAGGTCAAGTTTCAAGAGCATAGGAAACCAGGTAAGTACAGACCTCACCTGCAGTATGGAAAATAGTAAAAGCTATTTTCAAGTATACATGTTATGCTATGCTATGCTATGCTATGCCATGTTATGCTATGTTATGATATGTGATGCCGTGCGATGATATGCTATGACATGTAATGCCATGTTTTCTAAAAATATCATGGTTTTAAAAAATGCCACGTTGTGGCAAATGTTAAGAATGATGTGACATGGTGACATCATGAAGCATGTTCACTAATATTGAACCACATGGTAAGATAAATCAAGTAAGGTGACGTACCAACCTCCCGTGATCGAGGAGGCTACATGTTCAAAACCAGTTGTGACATTTACCTCTCGTTGATGCGTGAGGGTCACGTTATAATTCCCAGAACTGTTAGGGCCTTGCAAACCCTAGCTTTGTCTGGAGGCTGCGCGCTTTCGGTACGTACACTATGGGCCCACATGTAATCAAGATAATAAGTACAAGAGTTTAAAAGATTCATAATTGAACATAATCGGATCATGCATAAATTACATGATGTTTGATAAGTTTATATGGTGATGACATGTTTTGATAAATTACCTGATGTTTGAAAAGGTTTTGTGAGATCATGTTTGTACTTGCTGGGCGAAAGCTCATCTGTATATTTCATACTGTAGGTAAATGCCTGCAGCTTTACTTGGTGGGCCATGGAGACGATACAGCAAGTGAAGGGCGGTGTGGGATACCACTACGCAAGATTTTCCGTAAATGGTTTAAATTATCAAGTTGTATGTATATGTTTTAAGGAATATGTATCATGTTACACATGTAATGTTTTTAAGTTACGATTTTAAAATAAAGTTTAAAGAAAAAAAATTATTCTGAAATTTTCTGTATGGTTAAGTATTTAAGACTAAGGTTTAAGTTAAGTAAGCATGGTAACGGCCCACGTTTACGTAGTTGGCCCTACGTGGACGGGTCGGGGCGTTACAGTTTGGTATCAGAGCGGTATCCTGCCAGTCTACTTCACTTTGCTTCGTATCGTTTCTGCAAGTGCCCAAGTAAGTAAAGTTATTTTCCTTTATTAGAATTAGCTAAGATATTGCTTATATAAGGAGGATACCTCATCGATGGTCACATAAGGATGATACACATGATACTTTTAATTTTATGGGATGCATTTCTGCGATCCTAAAATTACCATGATAAGTATGTGATGGACAAGCTTATGATGTGAGATGAAGAGATCATGATAAGTTATGATGTTTCCAAGATAGGACATGATAAGTTATGAAGGACAGAATGGGTATTA
>CM046373.1:28004137-28024930 GCA_025413025.1 Ficus hispida
TAAAATGGGGAGCATCGTCTTTCTTTGGTGTGGAGCCTATTTTAAAAAGGGGAACCTTTTTCTTTAATTTCTATTTTATTTTTTCGGTTGAGGGTCATGTATACAAGGATAATGAAAAGAGGTTTCCCTCATTCCTCTAAAAAACATGAGCTTCAGCTCCTCTTGTGACATGCTGCATGGTTAATCAAGCTGTAAATCATCAGATTCATTAGACTCTCTAGCAAAAATTAGAAAATTTAAGCTCTTTGACGCGCTTTATATTGAAAAGTTGCTTCTGCTGTATTTCATTTTTTTAGTGCTGCAGATTGGAGATATGGCGCAGAGCAGTTTGACATAAAACATCGTGATAAAGTACATGTACACTGTTAGTGCTCTTCCCTTATGATTGAGTTGTTATATCTATGCATTTGGAGATACTCTATGAGGCCCAAGGGCCTTCGGATGTGAGTTTTTAACCTCAAAGAAACTCGGAACTAGGACTAATTTCTTTGTTTTGTGATAGATTCCTATTTGAGGTTATGTTATATATTTTCCTGTTGAGTATTTAGAATTCTAATACCAATGTTTTGCACATACCTTACAATTCCTTTTGATGGAAGTCTTATGCCCTGCAAACAAGAAAGACAATTTTTGTAAGCGTGTATTAGGGCTGAAAAGGAAAAAACTCTTTATTTTCTACTTTGATTAAATCAGTACCAGACCTTTTATAGGAAAGAAGAAAAAGAACCCCTAAACTACTTTCTATAAATAGCCAAAGAACAACTTTCCTAAAAAATAAAAAGAACAACTTTCCTAAAAATAAAAACTCCTAAATTACTACCCAACGCTCCTCAAGTTGGTGCATAGATATTCATCATGCCCAACTTGCTTACAAAATGCTCAAAATTTTGCCTTAGGAGCCCTTTGGTGAAGACATCTGCGATCTGCTGACTGGAAGGCAAGAATGGAACACAAACAACTCCTTCTTCAAGTTTTTCATTGATGAAGTGTCTGTCAATCTCAACATGTTTAGTTCTATCATGTTGAACTGGATTATTTGCAATACTGATAACCGCCTTATTGTCAAAGAACAACTTCATAGGAAGTTCAACTGGTCTGCCAAGTTCACTCAGAAGTCTCTTCACCCATCAAATCTCACGTACACCTTGAGCCATCGCTCAATACTCAGCTTCAGCACTACTTCTTGCGACTAGCTTTGTTTTTTGCTTCTCCAGGTTACTAGATTTCCCACACAAACGTACAATAACTCGAGGTTAGATCTTCTATCAGTTACCGAACCAGCCCAATCTGCATCTGTATAACTTCAACCCCGTTGAATTGTTCTTCCTGCAAAAAAAGTCCTTTCCCAGGAGTAGCTTTCAAGTACCTTAGAATCTTGTACACTGCTTCTAGATGTTCCTGATAGGGAGCATGCATACACTGACTCACCAGACTAACAGCAAATGAAATGTCTGGGCGAGTGTGGGACAGATAAATCAGCTTCCCTACAAAGCGCTGATATCAACCTACATCTACTGGTACTCCTTTATTTCTCCCATCTTGGAATTGGACTCTATAGGCGTGTTTGAAGGCTTGCATCTTGTCATCCCAGTCTCTTCTAGGAGATCCAAAATATATTTTCGTTGTGAGACCACTAACCCCTGTCTTGACCTTGCAATCTCCATGCCAAGAAATATCTAAGTTGACCAGAGATCCTTGATTTCAAACTCAGAGGACAGTTCCTTTTTTAACTCTTCTATGCCTTGAACATCATCACCTATGAGAATAATATCATCCACATAAACAATCAACAGTACCATCTTCCCTTCATGTGATTTCTTATAAGCATATTATGATCTGATGTCCTTGTAAAAATTCTAACTCTTCACAGACTTTGTGAATCTCTCAAACCAGGCCCTAGGAGACTACTTAAGTCCATGCAAATATTTCCTAAGCCTGCAGACCTTTTCACCAAATCTGTGAGAAAACCAGGAAGAGCTTCCATGTACACTTCCTCTTTTAGATCTCCCATTTAAGAATGCATTTTTAACATCCAGTTGGAACAAACCCCATTCAAGGTTGACCGCAAGGGAGAGGATTACTCACAGTATTAGTTTGACAACAGGGGAGAAGGTTTCTGAGTAGTCTATGCCATAGGTCTGGGTAAATCCTTTGGCAACTAACCGAGCTTTGTACCTTTCAAGGAGCCATTAGCCTTATATTTCACCATAAAACACCATTTTGCAACCAACCAGGTTTTTCCTTTAGGTAGCTCTGTGATTTCCCAAGTTTTGTTCTTTTTCGAGCTCTGATCTCTTCAAGGACTGCTTCCCTCCATTCTGGAACACCTAGAGCTTCCTGTATATCTTTTGGAATTGTGACACAGGACACCTTTGAAGTAAATGCTTGAAATGAAGGAGACAAGACTCTTATATGACAGGAAGTTATATAGAGGATGTTTGGTGCATGACTAGTACCTTTCCTAAGGGCAATGGGTAAATTAACAGATGTATTTGACTCAACAAGAGACTCTAGATTAGGCATGATTTTACATAGAATTACCCTGACTGAGCTTCATTTTCCAGATTTGTCATCGGTTTAGGCTCTTGGCCCTGCTTCGGATCGGGAACTCTATCTTCCTGTCTTGGATACTTTATCTTATAGACTTTCCCTTTAAACTCAATTCCACCTTGCCTCGCACACATCTCATTCTCTTTCCGAGCTTCACTCTATAATGGCATGGTTAAAGGACCAGTATCCGATTTTCACTATTTAAGACATCCTTAATTGTTACATCTGTTTTAGTATTATCACAATGTTCGGGCCCTCTCATTTCAAAAATGGTTTCAGATTCTTTACCTTTATGAGATGTATCATTTTGACTCATAGAATGCACAGGAACAACATCATAAATTAACAAGTCATCGTTCAAATCTTCACTTGATGTCTCCCCCTGAAGATGAGTGTTTGAGAAAAAAGGTGAAGATGAGTGTTTTGAGAAAAAAGGTTTGTTTTAAAAAAAAGTAACATGGACACAAAAAAACTTCCTTGTGAGTGGATCAAAATTTGTATCCCTTTTGAGTGGAGGGATAACCCAACAAAAACACATTTTCTTGCCCGGGAATCTAATTTGCCCTTGTTGTGTCATGAATGTGAACAAATGCTGTACATCCAAAACTTTGAGGATCATAAGTGAGACGTGAAGAAGGAAACCATCTCTTAAGTTGCTTCAGCGAGGTTTGAAATTTTTAAAATTTTTGTAGGCATTCTGTTGATTAAATATGTGGCTGTCAGAATTGCCTCACCCCATTTTGGAACTGAGGTTGAAAACATTAAAGACCGAGCAACCTCCAAGAGATGTTTATTCTTCCTCTCTGCAACTCCATTCTGTTGTGGAGTGTCAGTGCAGGAACTTTGATGAACAATGCCTTTTTTGGTAAAAAAATCCCTATGATCTAGTTAAAATTTTCTTTACATTATCACTTCTGAAAATCTGAATCTGTGTTTGAAATTGTGTTAGTATCATGATGTAAAAGTTTTTAAACACAGTTTCAGCTTCAAACTTGTCATGAAGTAAGAACACCCAAGTAACATGTGTGTGATCATCAATAAAAGTAATGAACCATCTTTTTCCTATTACTGTTTTAATCCGATATGGGCTCCAAACTTCACTATGAATCATAGTAAAGGGTTTAGTGGGTTTATATATGGTTGAGTAGAAAAAGAAGTTTGACGATGTTTCGCAAATTCACAAATCTCATATTGAAATAAAGATGGATTTTTATTGATAAAGAGTTTCGGAAATAAGTGTCTTAAATAATGGAAACTTGGATGTCCTAAACGATAATGCCATAACATTATTTCACTCGAATAAAGAACAGAAATAGAATTGAGACAAGTTCTCCGGGACTGCCTACTTGAGTCAAAATCGAGTGTCAAAAAAATAGAGTCCACCAACTTCCTTAGCATTGCCAATCGTCCTCCCTGAAGTTAAATCCTAAAACAGACAGCTAGATGACGAGAAATTAGCTTGATACTTTTGATCATGAATAAATTTACTGACTGAAAAAAGATTACAGGACAATTTAGGAATGTGAAGAACATCATGAAGTGTAATATTGGATGAGATAACAATAGACCCTTTCCCGGCCACTGCCGAAAAAGTTCCATCTGCTATCTTGATTCTTTGATTCCCTGCACATGGACTATAGGAAGAGAAAAATTTAGAGCAGCCAATCATGTGATCTGTAGCACCAGAATTGACTATCCAAGAGACACATGACTCAACATTAAGACATGAGGACAAAAATGGTTACCCTTTTTGCCATGTAACCAATCTGCTATCTTGATTCTTTGATTCCCTGCACATGGACTATAGGAAGAGAAAAATTTAGAGCAGCCAATCATGTGATCTGTAGCACCAGAATTGACTATCCAAGAGACACATGACTCAACATTAAGACATGAGGACAAAAAATGGTTACCCTTTTTTGCCATGTAACCAGAAGGATTAGGATTGACAAGGTTTTGGGATTGAAGGATTTTACAGATCTGCTCTAGCTGTTCCTTCGTGAATGGTTGCATTCCTGAAGAAGACTCCTTCCTGAATCAGCAACATTAGCTTGGAAATTCCAGTTGTCTCCTGGTTGTTTTTCTTCCTATTAGCAGGCTTGCCATGGATCTTCCGACAAGTCTCGTGTGTATGCCATGGTTTTCTTGCAGTAATCACACCATGGTTTCTTGCTACTTCTTCGCTCACCGTCACTACTTCTCGACACAAGAGCCGACCATTTAGATTCATGTGCAGTCTTCCAATCATCACTTTTCTTCGAGCCCTTCTCTACGCACTTCAAAAACACTTCTCTAAGCGAGGGTAGTGGCTTCCTTCCAAGAATGCGACCACGGACTTCATCTAACTCTTGGTTGAGACCAGCAAGAAAACTGTACACGCGCCCATTCTCTTCTATTTTCTTGTGCTTAACACTATCAGCCAAGCCTCCCAATCATCACCATAACACAAATCCAATTCTTGCCACAAAGTTACAAATGTCGTTGTAGTAAGTAGTAACATCACGGCTGCCTTGCTTGGAACTCCATAGCCTTGTTTTCAACTCAATATTTGAGATGAATTCTCTAGGTCAGAATACATCTCTCTAACCGCTTCCAAACATCCTTAACAGTTGGTAAAAACATCTGTGGTTTGGCGATAGATGGTTCCGTAGAATTGATCAGCATGCGATGACTAATGAATTTTCAGATTTCCATGTCGCCAACCCAGGATCTCCAGTGGCTGGTCTCTCACATTCTCCCATTAAATAGCCAAATTTTCCCCTTCCATCGGTGGCTACTTTACGGATTGAGTCCACTCTAAAAATTCTGGCCATTAAGTTTCTGCCTGTCAATTGGAAGGATGAAACAGAGCCGAAAAAATCATGGCTACTGCCACTAGTGCCGCTGCTGCCACTGGGGATCAGGCCACCGTCGCCGCTGCTAGGATTTCCTCTTCTTGCTGCCGATTCTGCACCGCCTTAGATGCAGCCGACCCATCTCCGGCGGTCGTGGAAGGCCTCTTTTGGCTGGTCATGGCCTGGCGGTAACTCATCTATGCCCAGCCGTTTTCTGACACGGCTCTGATACCATGTAAGCGTGTATTAGGGCTGAAAAGGAAAAAACTCTTTATTTTTCTACTTTGATTAAATCAGTACCAATCCTTTTATAGGAAAGAAGAAGAAAAGACAAACCCTAAACTACTTTCTATAAATAGCCAAAGAAAACTTTCCTAAAAATAAAAACTCCTAAATTACTGTCAACTTCTTTTTGGATATTCATGTTTGCAGGCAGTGAATCTAACCACTCAAAGTTGACATATGATGGGGTTGACACCATGGGTGAGAGGCTCGCTAATGAGGTATTTTGGTTATAACATAATGATACTTTACAGTCCTGAACTCTGTATCTTATGAAACTTAACTGCCTTTAGAGAATCTGGTATTTTTCTACTCTTTTGTTATTATTATTAAAATTGCTCACCATAAGAGATCACCAACATGAGAAAATTTGTGTATCTTTTTATGGAAGAATTAAGACTTGGAATAAATTGTAATGCAGGTGGTGTGTATTGTCAGGAAACAACTCTAAGGTGAAGAAAATTTCCTTTGTAGCTCACTCTTTAGGGGGCCTTATAGCAAGATTTGCTATTGGAAAGCTCTATAAGTCTGTCCCGAAATCGAACGTCCTACTGGTGGTCACGTAGACAAGGATAACACAAATAATACAAACCTTGAGCAGCCTTGCCATGGTACAATTGCTGGATTGGAACCCATGAACTTTGTAACAGTTGCAACACCGCATCTTGGTTCAAAGGGCATAAGCAGGTAGATCCTTACATTACTAGTATTTACCATTCTGCACGTTCAATCACATTTAATAAGTATTAAAAGAGATTTAGAAGGAGAAAACCCTAAGGCCTTTGCTGTTCTGAATAATAATTTTACTTCTCTGTCTATTACAAGAAATTACAATGGCTTTATAGCCGTGTATATGCCAAGAATACAAAACCCCAATTAATGGGAACTTTCCTATACGTTCTTTCTATATTTAGAAGATCTATGAGTATTACAGAATATTCCTACACTCCCCTCAAGTTTGGCTATAGATGTTGTAAAGTCCAAGCTTGACAATTAATCTCTCGAAATCTGGCTTCCAAAGACCTTTTGTTAGGATATCTGCAGTTTGACTCAAAGTTGGAACATAAATGATACACACAGTCCCGTCTTCTACTTTCTCCTTGATGAAGTGACGATCGACTCCAACATGCTTGGTTCTATCATGATAAACTGGGTTATGAACGATACTAATCGCAGCCTTATTATCACAGTAGAGTTAAGTGGTTTACTGACTTGTTGCCTCAATTCTTCTAGTAAATTCTTCAGCCAATCATCTCACACAAACCATGAGCCAATGATCTCAACTCAGCCTCCGCACTACTCCTTGCAACAACAGTCTGTTTCTTACTCTTCCAAGTGACTAATTACCCAGACAAATGAACAATATCCTGAGGTTGACCTCCTATCCGTGACCGAACCTGCCCAATCTGCATCTGTGTATGCTTCATACCTCGGCTTGAATTTTTCTTGAGAATAAACCTCTCCCTGGAGATCCTTTTAAATACTTAAAACTCGCATGACAGTAGCCATGTGTTCTTCCGTAGGAGCATGCATAAACTGGCTGACATAACTAACAGCAAAACTAATATCAGGTCTAGTATGTGAAAGATAGATCAGTTTGCCAACTAACCTTTGAAACCTTCTTTATCAATCGGTGTACTTGGGTATTTGCTGTCCAATTTCACATTGAGATCTATCGGAGTATCAGTAGGTTTGCATCCCAACATACCAGTCTCTTTAACAAATCAAGAACATACTTCCTTTGAGATACTGAGATTCCCTTTCGGCTTCGAGCTATCTCCATACCAAGAAGTATTGGAGTTTACCCAAGTCTTTCATCTCGAATTCTGAGGCAAGACCTTTCTTAACTCGGGTAATTTCCTCAATATCATCTCCTGTTACAATGATATCATCACATAGACTATTAAGATGGTCACCTTACCGCCTTTGTGCTTATAAACAAAGTGTGATCTGTCTGTGCCTGCATATAACCATTCCTCTTCATAGCTCTCATGAACCTGTCAAACCAAGCACGTGGAGATTGCTTGAGTCCATACAAACTCTTCCACAGTTTAACAACCTTGTCGTGGCTTCCATTAGTAAATCCAGGCGGTAGGTCCATAAAGACATCTTCCTCGAGAGTTCCATTTAAAAAAGCATTCTTCACATCTAGCTGTTGTAGGGGCCAATCTAAGTTAGCAGCAAGAGATAGAAGTACACGCACCGTATTAATTTTGGCAACATGAGCAAATGTCTCTTGATAATCAACCCCATAGGTTTGCGTATAACCTTTTGCAACTAGTCTAGCTTTGAACCTCTCAATAGAACCATCAGCCTTGTATTTCACCGTGAAGACCCACTTACATCCAATAACAGTTTTGTCTTTAGGCCGTTCAACTAAATCCCACGTCCGGTTCTTTTCCAACGCCCATATTTCTTCCATGATAGCAGCCTTCCATACCGGTTTCTTTAAGGCTTCATCAACTGTTTTTGGAATCTCTACCTCTGTCAAGTTGGTAACAAATGTCTTGTAGCAACCAGAGAGCTTATTATACTCAACAAAGTTTGAGATAGGATGATGAGTGCAGGACTTGTTTACCTTATCCACAGGAACTTCATGATCTCCAAGATTTGTATCCGGATTTGAGGATTGAGATTGCAGGGACTCAAATTCTTTATTTTTCTTTCGATTCTTCCTCCTTGAATAAGTTAGCATATCCTTGACTCTGGGATGTACAATAGGGACAGGCTGTAGAACAAGTTCTGAAGGTGGGACAGTGCCTATGGTGTCGGGGTTTTTGAAGAGGGAAGATTCTGTTTGAGGATTTGGGGTGTTGGAATCCGAACCAATACTAAATTTAAAACTATCCCAGAAATTTGGATCACTCACACTCTCCCCCTGAGGCAAATTTCGGGTGTAAAAAGCCTGATTTTCAAAAAAGGTAACATCAGTGGAGATATAATATTTCCTGGTTTGGGGACAATAACACCTATAACCTTTTTGGGTAGCGGAGTATCCTAGGAAATCACACTTGAGTGAGCGAGGATCCAGTTTCGACCTCCCTTGACTCGGAACATGAACAAAAACCACACACCCAAAAACCCGAGAGTCTAGTTGAGAAAAAACACGGTAAGTAGGGAAGAGACTCGAGAAATAGGAAAGCGGTGTTTGATAGTTTAGAATCTTGGATGGAAGGCGATTGATCAAGTAGCAAGCAGTTAAAACCGCATCGCCCCAGAAATGTTTTGGAACATTGGTGGAAAACATAAGTGCACGGGCAACCTCTAAAAGATGACGGTTTTTTCTTTCAGCCACACCATTTTGTTTGGGTGTATCGATACAAGAGCTTTGGTGTAGAATACCATGGTTTTTGAAAAAATCACCAAGAATGGAATTGAAGTATTCAGTACCATTATCAGTACGAATAAGCCGGATTTTTGTATCAAATTGTGTTTGAACCATTTGGTAAAAATTCTTAAAAACCGAGGAGGCATCAGATTTATCTTTAAGAACATAAACCCAAGATAGTCGGGTATGGTCATCAATAAATGTAATAAACCATCGTTTAGAGAAAGAGTAGGAGCACGTGAAGGACCCCAAATATCACTGTGAATGAGTGCAAATGGTGTAGATGGATGGTAAGTTTGAGGAGGTAAGTATGTGCGGCTGTGCTTGGCCAATTGACAAAAATCACATTGGAAAACTAAACTTTTATTAAAAAATAAATGAGGGAACAAATATTTCATATAAGTAAAACTTGGATGACCCAATCGAAAATGTAATAACATTACTTGTTTTTCAACAGAAACAGTAGACAGACACATAGGAGAGCTAACATTATTCATTGTTGGAGATGAAACCGAAAAATAGTAAAGGCCATTTGAGCTCCTAGCACTGCCAATCCTCTTCCCCGTCCTCAAATCCTGGAAAACACAAGCATTTTTCAAGAAATTAACACCACAAGGCAGGTCGGAAGTCAGCTTACAAACTGAAATTAAATTATAAGTCAAGTTTGGAACATGGAGGACATCCTGCAAAAGAAGCGCAGGGGATAGCCGAATAGTTCCTTTACCAGCCACAGTGGACAAGGTTCCATCTGCCATTTGAACCTTTTGTTGTCCAGAACTAGGCAAATAAGAGAGAAAAAATTGAGAAGTACCGGTCATATGATCGGTAGCGCCAGAATCAACAATCCATTGCTCACCTAAATTCAGCATATTGGCCACAGATGGATCTGAAATACCTTGTCTGGCCATAAGTGAGACGCTTGTAGGCGCGGGAGTTGTGGCCGAAGGACTCGCACCGGCTGCCGGACTGTTGACAGGAGTATTGGACAGCAGACTACACAAGTGTTCAACCTGTGCGTTTGTGAGGTTCACGCTTCCAGGTTTCGGAGGCTGTGGTTGGACTCCTTTCCGTTTGAGGCGATTAGGTACAAAATTCTCAGGCTTGCCGTGAATCAGCCAACAAGTCTCCCTCGTATGATACGCCTTGTTACAGTGATCACACCAGGCATGGGTTTTAGAGGAATTTGACGATCTGTTGGGAGAATTACGGTTCACAGCAAGTGCGGAAGCGTCCATTTGAACAGACCCGATATCACCAAGCATCACTCGTCGACGATGATCTTCACGACGAACCTCTGCAAAAATTTCGTCCATAGACGGTAAAGGTCGAACCCCGAGAAGACGGCCACGCACAACATCTAACTCTTTATTCAAACCAGCCAAAAATCATATATACGATCCTTTTGAACTAGCTTCTTGAACAAAAGAGCATCAGCCGGATCTTTCCACGAAACGGAATGGAACATATCAACCTCTTGCCACAACTTTCGCAAGCTGCTATAATATTGAGTGACATCCATCTCTCCCTGTCTAAGATTACGTGCTCGATTGCGCAACTCAAACAATTGTGACGAATTCTCCAAATCGGAGTAAGCAAGAGCGACGGCATCCCAGATTTCCTTTGCCGTAGAATAAAAAAGGTAGGTGTCGCCAATCTCATCATCCATTGAATGAATCAGCCATGCCATGACTAGGGAATTGGTAGCATCCCAGGAGGCATACAAAGGATCATCAAAATCTGGACGAGGAGAGGAACCATCGATAAAAGCAATTTTGCCTTTGCCCCGAATCACCAATGCAGCCGAACGAGACCATTGTAAGAAATTCTTCCCGTTCAATTTTTGAGTGGTGATCTACAAATTATGAGAAGTATTGTCCACAGTAACAGCCGGAACAATTGTGGAAACAGATTTCGGAGCCCTAGAGTGAGCCTCGAAATCATCTCCGCTTGTTCCCGACATGGTTCTCTCAACTTCCGAAATCTCTTTTAATGCTCTGATACCATAAAAGAGATTAGAAGGAGAAAACCCTATAAGCCTTTGCTGTTCTGAATAATAATTTTACTTCTCTGTCTATTACAAGAATAATTACAATGGCTTTATAGCCGTGTATATGCCAAGAATACAAAACCCAATTAATGGGAAACTTTCCTAATACGTTCTTTATATATTTAGAAGATCTATGAGATATTACAGAATATTCCTACAAGAGTCTTTTAAGATAGTCCATTAACCGAGCTCGTTTACGTGCATCTGTTTTTATATGGAATGACATCAAAAGACAAGGACGGCGTCGATATGCAGAGTTGTCTACATCTTTTTGAAACAACGCTCAGTCGAGAAATGTCTTGCATTTCCAGAAAGGAGACAACTTTAAGGGCGACATCGTCGGGAAGACTGCTGAACCTGTCAATGCTTCCCCTTCGAGACTTGGACCTAGTTTCCATATTCCTGCAGGTCACACATTGGACAGACAACCAAAGACTAAAGATTAGCACTCGCAAACCATGGGTAATCATCCTGGAAATATCAACATGAATATATTCTATATATATGTACGTTTGGATATCGATTGTATTTGAATGTTACATATCAAATTAATGTCTTTGGATCTTTTTTATTAAAGGTAATAACATTTGAATTATTTCAAAGCAGAAAAAATAAGTGTTATGAAAAGTAGAAATTTAATTTGGATTTGAGTTAAATTACTGTTAAATAATAAAAAATGTAAATACACAAAATTTTCACCACTAACCAAACAAGTTGGACTGCAAAAGCACAGGCAAAAGTTGAGACACATTAAAATAAAACACATTCTAAAAGAAAATTTAATTATTAAAAAAAAAAACAGACAGACAGACAGACAAACACCATTAACAATTGAAACACACTTAGTATTGGAGTTAAATGTTTCACCACATTTGAAATACCCATAGTAAAGGTGTTCAATAATAATTATTGGAGAAGGCGATCCAAACAGACCATAAAATGCCGTCGAAAAGGGATTTTTTTTTTTCATTTAATCTCTCTTTTCCTAAACAAGTTGGATTGCAAAAGCACTGAAAAATATGAGACACGTAAAATAAAACACATTCTAAAAGAAAATAAATAAATAAAAACCCAGACAAACACCATTACCAGAAAAAAAAAAAAAAAATTATACCGTTCTAGTACAAAACCCGATTCACACTAATAATTTATCCCAAAATCCGTCAATCCAACAGAGAAAATTAAGCCCAAAAATCAAACTTCAAGGGAAAAAAGTCATAATTAAATAAATGTTTGAATACATAAAATAAAATGAAATCTTTGTCTTATTTGGTTGAAGAAATCTTTTTTCTTTTTATTCTTAGCACTAGGCAAACTTTTTACAAAGACCTAAGAAGAGTAGTGAGGTTTTACCTTCCTAGATACCCAGAAGACTAGTTAATGATACCAAAAGAGCAGAGACTATCTTCTTCTTCAATTCTTTCAAAACATATTTTCTGATAACTGTGTAAAGCAACACCAAGCACAACACCCCCAAATTGACAGCTTACCCTAACAGGTGATAAAAAAAACCCATAACCAAAATTTTCCACTCAAATATATGATATATCTATCCAATTTAACTCACGATAAACCAACTCAAATTAACTCGACCTCACGATTGAGTTAATCCGCTTAACTTGAATTTTCATTGAGTGAGTGTGGGCCCAAATTTTAGCAGTACGTCGTAAACCCAACCCACTTAATGAGATTTTATTTGTTTGAATTTTGGGCTAGGGGTGAACATTAATGTTATGTGGAAATATTCCAAAAAAATAACCAACATAATCAATCTAATGTTCACCACCTTGCCCTTTACCTTTTTTGCATCGCCTCATCTCTCATATTGCCTAATGTCGTTTATTATGCAAACTATTCCCATTCATTCTCGCTGAATGTTAGTGCATTCTCACTTTATTATCACTTTATACCCTGAACTCTCACTTTACTATTTAAATTTCGAATTAGTCTCACTTAAACTCTTTTATTAAAAATTGTGTTAAATCCCAAAAAAAAAAAAAAGGAAGTAAATGCAATCAAGCAGTCTTTCTTCATATGCTTATGTAATTTGCTAAATTGGATAGAAAAAGGGGGAAGAAGTGTAGTAAAGTGACCATCTTCTATATGTTTTTAACAGGAGGGGGGAAAATACCGTTTTACTTAATTCCTTTCAACTCATACAAATATAAACTTAAGCTTTCTTTTGAACTTGCAGGTAAGAGGATTTGAATTCTACACCTTTAGCAAGAATCAGGTATGATATTATCATTAGACAAGTAATCACATAATCTTAAGCTTTCAAGTAATGCATTTTGAGGTCATTTTTGGATTATTTTAATTTATACCTATAAACTTTAGTTTTATTCTCACTTTATCTCTAAAATTTAAAAACTCTCATTTTGCCTCTTAAATTTGAATTTGTCCCACTTGCCCCTTTATTGGAATCTTAGTTTGTTAAAAATTAATTGAAACAAAGGGAATTAGCCTTACTAAATCTAATCTATTAGGACTTCTACTAAAAATAAATGGAAAAAGTCACATGATTGCATATAACTTACTTTTTTTTCAATTGTTTTTAACTTAACTAATATGAAAGAGGTTAAGTGGAGGCTAATTTAAAATTCAGAGAAGAGGGTGTGAGATTTGGGAAAAAAAGAAAAAAGAAAATCAAGGAACAAAATGAAAATAATCCTAAAATTCAGGGTCATAGATAAGAATATCACATTTACACTTCTTCTTTTAAAGCTTAGGATTCAACCTTTTGGATTCCTCAAACACATTTTGTTCTTCTTTTTCTTTTGAAAGCGGAAGGACACATGGTGTTAAGAGAACATAAAGAGTGAGAACATAAAGCAAGTGACCCCTAATATCATTAATCAGCGGAATGAATTGACACTAGTCCATAGGTTTGAAAAAGTTAATTGTCCAATTTGTATAGGCACTTGAGAAAAAGAGAAGTAACCAAAGCAAGGAGGAACTACAATAGTTGATATTGAACATTCAAAGATCAAAGATGCTGAATAACGAAAGCTATAACAAATATGAGCAAGTTTGTCATTGCATTCAAGAGATCATGATGGTGTATAGAGACATGACTCGTGAGGAAGGCGATATACTATCGAACAGCTCGTCGGACAATGCAGTTCTAGGTTCAGGTCTTGTAGCATGCAAATTTCTGTATAAATATTACTACCAACAAGCATATACACATTCATATGAGTGAAGATTTGTAGTGTACTATGAATTTTATTGCATGGTTATAAGCTATTGTGCCAAAGAGGATCTTCTCAAATCCATTCAAGAGAGATCAGAAAAAACCTGACAAAGGATTGGATAGAATAAAAGTCAAGTCTCCTGAAAAACTAAGTACAAAAAAACTAACAGGGATTTATCTCATGTATTGGTCGATATTTTCTTCACATGTTTATATGGTCTCAAAGTGCTACCTCGTAAGTTTTCCCTCGCAATATCGAAATCTTCTTCTCTTGCTTAGAGCTATGATTGTTACCAACTTCATAATCTTGATCGACATCACTGCAATAAAAACAGCAAAGAGTATTTGATCCTTTAATTTGTTAAGCTCAAGATACATACCATGCAATTAAAAAAAAAAAAAAAAAAGAAGAAGGAATAATACGATATTCAATAGCGAATGAATCTTACAGGAAATTAGGACTGACTTTCATAGCCTACGGAACTCCACTATGGCATTGGAAGAAGCCTTCTCATGTTGGACGGTCTTCCTAACTACTTTGGATAGCGAGGGAGTAGTATAAAAGACGGTCATCTTCTGCAAATCTTCCGCAGTCTTTAGAAAGTACTTTATCAGCTTTAATTCGTTCTTTCCTTGACTCGTGATCAGCTCGATATTTACAAGCTTCAAATTTTGCAAAACGAGACATCTTGTGATTCCCTTCGTCCCACTGATCTCATTTTCTACAGTACCAACAATTATATCAGCAGACTTATCAAGAAAATGGTCAGAAGGAAAACTAACATTGTATTCGAGGAAACTGATAATGCTATACGTATACCACTCCGGATCCCATGAGTTTTTTACTACATTTTCCTATGTAAAGTCCATGCAACTTCGGTGTTCCTTTCAAAAAGGATGCCACAATTGGCACTAGATCACTGCTGGCATGTTCAATAAATGTGCCGAACAATTCCAAATTTGGCAACGGAATTGGCAGACAACCAAGTTTAAACATTTCCTGCAATAACATTGAGTACAAACATGAGATTATCCGATGTTTGAAGCATAAATTAGACTACATCAGTAGACAAACTTATAACTATTTCTAATTTCAAAAAATGCAATTCAACTATATGGTAACAACACAATCAAAGCGCTTTTCTGTCTATTTTACACCTGCCATCATACACACTAATCACGCAAAATTATTTCCGCAAATAGATGGAAATTAGGCTAGTGATTAATTAAACAAAAGCAAATTAGCTAAATTAAGCTAACCAACAACATTTTTTACTTTCTAGGATGTAGAGCAGAAAATCCTAGTCCAGTATATAGAGTGACTGTAATATTGCACCTGATCGGTGTCACACCCAGGCCAAATTAATTTTATTCAAGAATTTGAATGACAGATTATGAAGATTTACTGAATTGAGAGAGACTTAATTTACCAGCATAGAATAATCAGTCACAATTAGGCCTTTGATGTTGGCAGCTACATCACGAAGTAGATGAACTAGGTTCTTATCAAAAGATGGTTCCGTTGAATGGTTAACCACATACGTCAAATTTTCAAGCTTTCGAGTAGAAAGATCTAGCTCACAGTTGTTTGATGAATTGAATGTCCAGTATAAACCCAAATGAGCAAGTTCTTCGGCAGAGACGTGAAGATGTACGAGGTCATATGTAAACTGAACAAACAAAACCTTCAGAGAGGAGCTGTTGATGGTGATGCTTTCTATCCCCTTATATCAAGAAGAAATAATTGCTCAAGGAATTTGCAGTAGGAAGAAACCAATTCGCCAATGGAATTGTTGATTCGAACAGATGTCATCTTTAAGCACTTGAGAGATGAAAATCCAGAAGTTCCGCCAATCAAAGATGGAATCTTTAGAATGCCAGTTCCGTTGGTGAACGTCATTATAAGAGACTCCAAGGATTTCGAACAAAAGAGACTAAACGGCAACACAAAATCCGACCCACTCTTAAGTTTGACATCAAGATCAAGTCGTCTGAAGTCGCATATGAGTGCATTATGCAACCATGAGAGAACACGATACTCTTCTTCAGCGAAATTAAAGCTGCTTTCCAGGCACCATCGGATGTGACAATCTTGAGTATCCATTCCTTTGCGTAGAATCAAAAGCCTTTCAAGATAGTTCATTAACCGAGCTCGTTTCCGAGCATCTGTTTGATATGGAATGACATCAAAAGACAAGGACGGGGCCGATATGCAGAGTTGTCTACATCTTTTTGAAACAACACTCAGTCGAGAAATGTCTTCCATTTCCAGAAAGGAAACAACTTTATGGGCAACAATGTCCGGAAGACTGCTGAACCTGTCAATGCCTGCCCTTCGGGACTTGGACCTAGTTTCCATATTCCTACAGGACATTCATTGGACAGAAAGCATCTCTCGGGATCAAGATTCAAAAGAAAACAAAGATATGAAGATTGTAAAGTTCATTTTGTTTTCCAATTGTCTACGAAAGAACAAATTCAAGAAAGCCACCACCAAGAGACACTAAATAGTAGCACTTACAAACCACGGATAACAATTTAGTATCTCTTTCTGCATATATATATATGTGTGTGTGTGTGTGTGTGTGGCTAAACAACTTGGGACTGCAAAAGCGTGAGCAAAAGATAACACAACTGTGCCTAAATAATCTTGAGACATTCTTGTAAACAATTATACATAAAAAGGCATTCTAAATATAACAAAAGTGAATACATATGAGGAGGGAAACAAACAAACAAACAAACAAAAACCCAGATCTTTAATATCGCAAATGTAGGCAACAAATTTCAACCGGTCGCCAACCCCCCACAAAACCCAATTCACGGTTTCATAATTTACACCAGTATGTCGATCCAACTTATCCCCAGAAAATCAAACTTCATGAAAACCAATGAAAGAAAATTGAAGAAATAACAATATGGCGAAGGAAAACAGAGCAAAGGCAAGAGTGAAAAAGGAAGACAAACAAGAAGAGTTGTGAGGACTTACCGTTCTTTGTCAAGTGTTATCTGAGAAACCCAGAAGAGGAAAATGAATCTTCGGCAAGTTCAGTACTCGGAATTTCAAGAACTAAGCGTAACTATTTCTTCTTTATTATTGTGAAATCGTTTCCCTGATATTTGTTAATTATATTTGTTTTGGAAATGCTACTAGTGAAAGGAACACTAGTACATTAAAGAGTCATTTTCTCTCTCACAAACTGTCAATGCCATGTCATCGCAATGAGCAATGCGCGAATGATTGATACAAGAAGTTTCTTTTTCTTCTCTCTCTCTCTTGTTGTGAAAAGGGATGTTGGCAAATTTTTTTTTTTTATTTTCAATAAATAGCCCCCGATTTTATTTACTCGTTTAGTGCATATGACATGATATCATTAATAGACTACAATATAGAATCTATTGATGTTATCCTTTTTTTTTAGTTGTTACATAATAAGTGTAGATATTTTTTTTCTTGTTAAGTTTTTTCCATAAGGTTTTCATTGCAAGAATTTAAATAAGTTCTGTTATAGATTCTGGTTTTTAAATGTGTAATGTTGATCATATCTTGTGATATCATAATCTGCTTTAATTTATTTTTCAATTATATTTGACTATTTTGTTGTACTATATTGGACTTGAGCTACTGTTTAAACCATGGGTAATTAATCCTGAAAACATCAACACGAACATATTCTAATTGTCCGTTTGGATCATAGGTTTTATTTGAATATTAAATTTCAAATGTAGAATTCAAATTATATATTTTTGAACTGTTTTTGTAAAAGGTAACATTTGAATAGTTTGAATGTAGAAAAAATGAGTGTGTTACGGATTTCTAAAAAGTAGAAATTTAAATTTGAATGAGTTAAATTGCTGTTAAATAGTAAAAAACTTACATACACTTAAATTTTTTTCCACTAACCAAACAACATATATAGTGTTGAAGTTAAATAAAAGCTATCGAAGGTGGTGAACTGAATGGACCTTAAACCGTTGCCAAAAGGGTTTTTTTTTTTTTTTAAAACATAATCTCTCTCCACCTAAACAAGTTGGATTGCAAAAGCACAGGAAAAAGTTGAGACATAAAATAAAGAAGTCTATAAAATAAATAAATAAATAAACAAAAACCAAACAGACAAACACCATTAACAATTGAACTACATTTAGTAATAGAGTTAAATAATAAGTATTAGAGATGGTGATCCAAACAGATCATAAAATACTGTCAAAAGGGGTTTTTTTTTTTTTATTTAATCTCTCTTCACCTAAACAAGTTAGATTGAAAAGGCACAGGCAAAAGATGAGACACATAAAATAAAACACGTTCTAAAAGAAATAAATAAATAAAAACCAAACAAACAACACCTTACCAAAAATATATATATAATATATACCGTTCCAGTACAAAATCTAATTCACACTAATAATTTATCCAAGAATCCGTCGATCCAACAGAGAAAATTAAGCCCAAAAATCTAACTTCAAGGGAAAAAAGTCATATTTAAATAAATGTTTGAATACAGAAAACAAATAAAATCTTTTTCTTATTTGGTTGAAAAAATCTTTTTTCTTTTGATTCTTAGCACTTGGCAACCTTTTTCATAAGAAGAGTGGTGAGGTTTTACCTTCCTAGAAGACTTAGTTGACACCAAAAGAGCAGAGACTATATTCAGACTATCTTCTTCTTCATTTCTTTGGAAACATAATTTGCTGATGACAGTGAAAGCAACACTAAGCATAAGCACCCCCAATTTGACAGCTTGCCCTACGAGGTGATATCTATCTAATTTAACTCACGATAAACTAACTCAAATCAACTCAACTTCATGACTGAGTTAACCCGCTCACCAGAATTTTCACTGGGTGGGTTTGGGTTCAAATTTTGTTTGATTTAATTGTTGGCTCGGGTTGAGCATTGGATGGTAGGTTGAAATATTCCAAAGACCGACTAACCCCACCCATCACTCTTAGCCATTTTCCCTTTTTTGCATCATCTCATCTCTCATATTGCCTAATAATGTACTTTAATATGCGGATTATTAATTTTAGCTCATTCTCACTTTACAACCCAAATTATAAAATTTCGAATTAGTCTAACTTAATCTCTTTTACTAAAATTCGGGTTAAAACATAAGGTAAAAAAACAAGATTAGGTGCTATCAAGTTTTTTTTTTTTTTCTTTTCATAAGTTTTTGCAAATATGCTAAACATGAACAGAAAAAAAGGAGAAGTGTAGTAAAGTGACCGTTTTTTATATGTTTTTAATCTCTTCCTAGCTTCACACACCATTAATGGATGAAATGCTTCATTAAGACACCATTCCAAAATAAACCAGTATAGAATCATTATTTAACAATTCTAGGAGGTGAGTGACGGGGCAACGGTGCAAAACCCCTCTCTTTTGGGGAGAAGGGAATTTTCATATTATAGATCTATAGAGGTTTGAAATAAATAACAAAATTAGGTCAATGATTTTATTTTTTTATACACAAAGCAAGCTTGCACACACAAAAGTATGTCAAATGCCACGAATTATCTTCCAATCAGCAATTACATAGTAGTTGTAGCTTAGTAAAAGCCATTTATAGGTCCACCAGTTCCTCCACCTAAAGGCTCTTGTGGTCTATCTATCTCTTGAGATGTGTGTGTAAAAGTATGTCAATGTTAGTAAATAGCATATCTAGGATTGAAACCGAATTACATCATATCAAACAAGTGAAAAATGCCCTCGAATAAAAGGCCAATATTCAAGACCCTATTCCATTTCGACATTCCGCATCTAAAAAATCTTATCCCTACCAGAGCCTATTGTGTTTGAAACCCTATACGAGAAACCCCAAAATCTGACTCAATTTTAGCATTCAATCTTTTGATTTGTCGAACACATTTTGTTCTTCTCTTTGAAAAATCGCTTGGTGTAGATGTATTAAAAAAATGACTACTTCAATTGCAATGTTACCATTATAATGTTCATGAAGAAGGGCATAGTTATAATAAATTAGAAAAGAATGGTTCAGCAATTAGGCTTTTTTTTTTTTTTTTTTTTAAGCTGGAAGGAACATGTCATTGAGAGAACATGAGGGCAAGAAAAGCGTGATAAAATAAGTGACCTAGTATCATTGATCAACTGAATGAATTGGCATTGCTTTCAAGAGATATGATCAGGGTGTAGAGTGTGACTCGTGAAGGAGGTGATAAAGTAAAGACTCATCAAACAGCTCCTTGGACAATGGGGTTCTAGGTTCAAGTCTTATCACATGCAAATTTCTAATAGATATTTCTATATCCATATATTAATGCGAAACAGAATCAATAACTACTGAAATTTTTTTTATGTATGATTATTAGTATACTATGAATTTTATTGCATGGTTATAAGCTACTCTGCCAAAGAGGATCTTCTCAAAGTCATTCAAGAAAGAGAACAAAAACCCGACAAAGGATTGGATACACTACTACAAAATAAAGATTCGACGACGGTTTTTAACCGTCGTTGTAACAAATAGACGACGGTTTTCTAACCGTCGTCGAATCCATAGTCGTCGTATCTTCAAGATATGACGACGGTTTTTTAACC
>CM046373.1:28025030-28053923 GCA_025413025.1 Ficus hispida
TCTCGGGCTTGCGTGAATCAAGCCAACAAGTCTCCCTCGTATGATACGCCTTGTTACAGTGATCACACCAGGCATGGGTTTTAGAGGAATTTGACGATCTGTTGGGAGAATTACGGTTCACAGCAAGTGCGGAAGCGTCCATTTGAACAGACCCGATATCACCAAGCATCACTCGTCGACGATGATCTTCACGACGAACCTCTGCAAAAATTTCGTCCATAGACGGTAAAGGTCGAACCCCGAGAAGACGGCCACGCACAACATCTAACTCTTTATTCAAACCAGCCAAAAAATCATATATACGATCCTTTTGAACTAGCTTCTTGAACAAAAGAGCATCAGCCGGATCTTTCCACGAAACGGAATGGAACATATCAACCTCTTGCCACAACTTTCGCAAGCTGCTATAATATTGAGTGACATCCATCTCTCCCTGTCTAAGATTACGTGCTCGATTGCGCAACTCAAACAATTGTGACGAATTCTCCAAATCGGAGTAAGCAAGAGCGACGGCATCCCAGATTTCCTTTGCCGTAGAATAAAAAAGGTAGGTGTCGCCAATCTCATCATCCATTGAATGAATCAGCCATGCCATGACTAGGGAATTGGTAGCATCCCAGGAGGCATACAAAGGATCATCAAAATCTGGACGAGGAGAGGAACCATCGATAAAAGCAATTTTGCCTTTGCCCCGAATCACCAATGCAGCCGAACGAGACCATTGTAAGAAATTCTTCCCGTTCAATTTTTGAGTGGTGATCTACAAATTATGAGAAGTATTGTCCACAGTAACAGCCGGAACAATTGTGGAAACAGATTTCGGAGCCCTAGAGTGAGCCTCGAAATCATCTCCGCTTGTTCCCGACATGGTTCTCTCAACTTCCGAAATCTCTTTTAATGCTCTGATACCATAAAAGAGATTAGAAGGAGAAAACCCTATAAGCCTTTGCTGTTCTGAATAATAATTTTACTTCTCTGTCTATTACAAGAATAATTACAATGGCTTTATAGCCGTGTATATGCCAAGAATACAAAACCCAATTAATGGGAAACTTTCCTAATACGTTCTTTATATATTTAGAAGATCTATGAGATATTACAGAATATTCCTACAAGAGTCTTTTAAGATAGTCCATTAACCGAGCTCGTTTACGTGCATCTGTTTTTATATGGAATGACATCAAAAGACAAGGACGGCGTCGATATGCAGAGTTGTCTACATCTTTTTGAAACAACGCTCAGTCGAGAAATGTCTTGCATTTCCAGAAAGGAGACAACTTTAAGGGCGACATCGTCGGGAAGACTGCTGAACCTGTCAATGCTTCCCCTTCGAGACTTGGACCTAGTTTCCATATTCCTGCAGGTCACACATTGGACAGACAACCAAAGACTAAAGATTAGCACTCGCAAACCATGGGTAATCATCCTGGAAATATCAACATGAATATATTCTATATATATGTACGTTTGGATATCGATTGTATTTGAATGTTACATATCAAATTAATGTCTTTGGATCTTTTTTATTAAAGGTAATAACATTTGAATTATTTCAAAGCAGAAAAAATAAGTGTTATGAAAAGTAGAAATTTAATTTGGATTTGAGTTAAATTACTGTTAAATAATAAAAAATGTAAATACACAAAATTTTCACCACTAACCAAACAAGTTGGACTGCAAAAGCACAGGCAAAAGTTGAGACACATTAAAATAAAACACATTCTAAAAGAAAATTTAATTATTAAAAAAAAAAACAGACAGACAGACAGACAAACACCATTAACAATTGAAACACACTTAGTATTGGAGTTAAATGTTTCACCACATTTGAAATACCCATAGTAAAGGTGTTCAATAATATTATTGGAGAAGGCGATCCAAACAGACCATAAAATGCCGTCGAAAAGGGATTTTTTTTTTTCATTTAATCTCTCTTTTCCTAAACAAGTTGGATTGCAAAAGCACTGAAAAATATGAGACACGTAAAATAAAACACATTCTAAAAGAAATAAATAAATAAAAACCCAGACAACACATTACCAGAAAAAAAAAAAAAAATTATACCGTTCTAGTACAAAACCCGATTCACACTAATAATTTATCCCAAAATCCGTCAATCCAACAGAGAAAATTAAGCCCCAAAAATCAAACTTCAAGGGAAAAAGTCATAATTAAATAAATGTTTTGAATACATAAAATAAAATGAAATCTTTGTCTTATTTGGTTGAAGAAATCTTTTTCTTTTTATTCTTAGCACTAGGCAACTTTTTACAAAGACCTAAGAGAGTAGTGAGGTTTTACCTTCCTAGATACCCAGAAGACTAGTTAATGATACCAAAAGAGCAGAGACTATCTTCTTCTTCAATTCTTTCAAAACATATTTTCTGATAACTGTGTAAAGCAACACCAAGCACAACACCCCCAAATTGACCAGCTTACCCTAAACAGGTGATAAAAAAAACCCATAACCAAATTTTCCACTCAAATATATGATATATCTATCCAATTTAACTCACGATAAACCAACTCAAATTAACTCGACCTCACCGATTGAGTTAATCCGCTTAACTTGAATTTTCATTGAGTGAGTGTGGGGCCCAAATTTTAGCAGTACGTCGTAAACCCAACCCACTTAATGAGATTTATTTGTTTGAATTTGGGCTAGGGGTGAACATTAATGTTATGTGGAAATATTCCAAAAAAATAACCAACATAATCAATCTAATGTTCACCACCTTGCCCTTTACCTTTTTTGCATCGCCTCATCTCTCATATGCCTAATGTCGTTTATTATGCAAACTATTTCCCATTCATTCTCGCTGAATGTTAGTGCATTCTCACTTTATTATCACTTTATACCCTGAACTCTCACTTTACTATTTAAATTTCGAATTAGTCTCACTTAAACTCTTTTATTAAAAATTGTGTTAAATCCCAAAAAAAAAAAAAAAGGAAGTAAATGCAATCAAGCAGTCTTTCTTCATATGCTTATGTAATTTGCTAAATTGGATAGAAAAAGGGGGAAGAAGTGTAGTAAAGTGACCATCTTCTATATGTTTTTAACAGGAGGGGGGAAAATACCGTTTACTTAATTCCTTTCAACTCATACAAATATAAACTTAAGCTTTCTTTTGAACTTGCAGGTAAGAGGATTTGAATTCTACACCTTTAGCAGAATCAGGTATGATATTATCATTAGACAAGTAATCACATAACTTAAGCTTTCAAGTAATGCATTTTGAGGTCATTTTTGGATTATTTTAATTTATACTATAAACTTTAGTTTTATTCTCACTTTATCTCTAAAATTTAAAAACTCTCATTTTGCTCTTAAATTTGAATTTGTCCCACTGCCCCTTTATTGGAATCTAGTTTGTTAAAAAATTAATTGAAACAAAGGGAATTAGCCTTACTAAATCTAATCTATTAGGACTTCTACTAAAAATAAATGGAAAAAGTCACATGATTGCATATAACTTACTTTTTTTTCAATTGTTTTTAACTTAACTAATATGAAAGAGGTTAAGTGGAGGCTAATTTAAAATTCAGAGAAGAGGGTGTGAGATTTGGGAAAAAAGAAAAAAGAAAATCAAGGAACAAAATGAAAATAATCCTAAATTCAGGGTCATAGATAAGAATATCACATTACACTTCTTCTTTTAAAGCTTAGGATTCAACCTTTTGGATTCCTCAAACACATTTTGTTCTTCTTTTTCTTTTGAAAGCGGAAGGACACATGGTGTTAAGAGAACATAAAGAGTGAGAACATAAAGCAAGTGACCCTAATATCATTAATCAGCGGAATGAATTGACACTAGTCCATAGGTTGAAAAAGTTAATTGTCCAATTTGTATAGGCACTTGAGAAAAAGAGAAGTAACAAAGCAAGGAGGAACTACAATAGTTGATATTGAACATTCAAAGATCAAAGATGCTGAATAACGAAAGCTATAACAAATATGAGCAAGTTGTCATGCATTCAAGAGATCATGATGGTGTATAGAGACATGACTCGTGAGGAAGGCGATATACTATCGAACAGCTCGTCGGACAATGCAGTTCTAGGTTCAGGTCTTGTAGCATGCAAATTTCTGTATAAATATTACTACAACAAGCATATACACATTCATATGAGTGAAGATTTGTAGTGTACTATGAATTTATTGCATGGTTATAAGCTATTGTGCCAAAGAGGATCTTCTCAAATCCATTCAAGAGAGATCAGAAAAAACCTGACAAAGGATTGGATAGAATAAAGTCAAGTCTCCTGAAAAACTAAGTACAAAAAACTAACAGGGATTTATCTCATGTATTGGTCGATATTTTCTTCACATGTTTATATGGTCTCAAAGTGCTACTCGTAAGTTTTCCCTCGCAATATCGAAATCTTCTTCTCTTGCTTAGAGCTATGATTGTTACCAACTTCATAATCTTGATCGACATCACTGCAATAAAAACAGCAAAGAGTATTTGATCCTTTAATTTGTTAAGCTCAAGATACATACCATGCAATTAAAAAAAAAAAAAAAAAAGAAGAAGGAATAATACGATATTCAATAGCGAATGAATCTTACAGGAAATTAGGACTGACTTTCATAGCTACGGAACTCCACTATGGCATTGGAAGAAGCCTTCTCATGTTGGAACGGTCTTCCTAACTACTTTGGATAGCGAGGGAGTAGTATAAAAGACGGTCATCTTCTGCAAATCTTCCGCAGTCTTTAGAAAGTACTTTATCAGCTTTAATTCGTTCTTTCCTTGACTCGTGATCAGCTCGATATTTACAAGCTTCAAATTTTGCAAAAACGAGACATCTTGTGATTCCCTTCGTCCCACTGATCTCATTTTCTACAGTACCAACAATTATATCAGCAGACTTATCAAGAAAATGGTCAGAAGGAAAACTAACATTGTATTCGAGGAAACTGATAATGCTATACGTATACCACTCCGGATCCCATGAGTTTTTTACTACATTTTCCTATGTAAAGTCCATGCAACTTCGGTGTTCCTTTCAAAAAGGATGCCACAATTGGCACTAGATCACTGCTGGCATGTTCAATAAATGTGCCGAACAATTCCAATTTGGCAACGGAATTGGCAGACAACCAAGTTTAAACATTTCCTGCAATAACATTGAGTACAAACATGAGATTATCCGATGTTTGAAGCATAAATTAGACTACATCAGTAGACAAACTTATAACTATTTCTAATTTCAAAAAATGCAATTCAACTATATGGTAACAACACAATCAAAGCGCTTTCTGTCTATTTTACACCTGCCATCATACACACTAATCACGCAAAATTATTTCCGCAAATAGATGGAAATTAGGCTAGTGATTAATTAAACAAAGCAAATTAGCTAAATTAAGCTAACCAACAACATTTTTTACTTTCTAGGATGTAGAGCAGAAAATCCTAGTCCAGTATATAGAGTGACTGTAATATTGCACCTGATCGGTGTCACACCCAGGCCAAATTAATTTTATTCAAGAATTTGAATGACAGATTATGAAGATTTACTGAATTGAGAGAGACTTAATTTACCAGCATAGAATAATCAGTCACAATTAGGCCTTTGATGTTGGCAGCTACATCACGAAGTAGATGAACTAGGTTCTTATCAAAAGATGGTTCCGTTGAATGGTTAACCACATACGTCAAATTTTCAAGCTTTCGAGTAGAAAGATCTAGCTCACAGTTGTTTGATGAATTGAATGTCCAGTATAAACCCAAATGAGCAAGTTCTTCGGCAGAGACGTGAAGATGTACGAGGTCATATGTAAACTGAACAAACAAAACCTTCAGAGAGGAGCTGTTGATGGTGATGCTTTCTATCCCCCTTATATCAAGAAGAAATAATTGCTCAAGGAATTTGCAGTAGGAAGAAACCAATTCGCCAATGGAATTGTTGATTCGAACAGATGTCATCTTTAAGCACTTGAGAGATGAAAATCCAGAAGTTCCGCCAATCAAAGATGGAATCTTTAGAATGCCAGTTCCGTTGGTGAACGTCATTATAAGAGACTCCAAGGATTTCGAACAAAAGAGACTAAACGGCAACACAAAATCCGACCCACTCTTAAGTTTGACATCAAGATCAAGTCGTCTGAAGTCGCATATGAGTGCATTATGCAACCATGAGAGAACACGATACTCTTCTTCAGCGAAATTAAAGCTGCTTTCCAGGCACCATCGGATGTGACAATCTTGAGTATCCATTCCTTTGCGTAGAATCAAAAGCCTTTCAAGATAGTTCATTAACCGAGCTCGTTTCCGAGCATCTGTTTGATATGGAATGACATCAAAAGACAAGGACGGGGCCGATATGCAGAGTTGTCTACATCTTTTTGAAACAACACTCAGTCGAGAAATGTCTTCCATTTCCAGAAAGGAAACAACTTTATGGGCAACAATGTCCGGAAGACTGCTGAACCTGTCAATGCCTGCCCTTCGGGACTTGGACCTAGTTTCCATATTCCTACAGGACATTCATTGGACAGAAAGCATCTCTCGGGATCAAGATTCAAAAAGAAAACAAAGATATGAAGATTGTAAAGTTCATTTTGTTTTCCAATTGTCTACGAAAGAACAAATTCAAGAAAGCCACCACCAAGAGACACTAAATAGTAGCACTTACAAACCACGGATAACAATTTAGTATCTCTTTCTGCATATATATATATGTGTGTGTGTGTGTGTGTGTGGCTAAACAACTGGGACTGCAAAAGCGTGAGCAAAAGATAACACAACTGTGCCTAAATAATCTTGAGACATTCTTGTAAACAATTATACATAAAAAGGCATTCTAAATATAACAAAAGTGAATACATATGAGGAGGGAAACAAACAAACAAACAAACAAAAACCCAGATCTTTAATATCGCAAATGTAGGCAACAAATTTCAACCGGTCGCCAACCCCCCACAAAACCCAATTCACGGTTTCATAATTTACACCAGTATGTCGATCCAACTTATCCCCAGAAAATCAAACTTCATGAAAACCAATGAAAGAAAATTGAAGAAATAACAATATGGCGAAGGAAAACAGAGCAAAGGCAAGAGTGAAAAAGGAAGACAAACAAGAAGAGTTGTGAGGACTTACCGTTCTTTGTCAAGTGTTATCTGAGAAACCCAGAAGAGGAAAATGAATCTTCGGCAAGTTCAGTACTCGGAATTTCAAGAACTAAGCGTAACTATTTCTTCTTATTATTGTGAAATCGTTTCCCTGATATTTGTTAATTATATTTGTTTTGGAAATGCTACTAGTGAAAGGAACACTAGTACATTAAAGAGTCATTTTCTCTCTCACAAACTGTCAATGCCATGTCATCGCAATGAGCAATGCGCGAATGATTGATACAAGAAGTTTCTTTTCTTCTCTCTCTCTCTTGTTGTGAAAAGGGATGTTGGCAAATTTTTTTTTTTATTTTCAATAAATAGCCCCCGATTTTATTTACTCGTTTAGTGCATATGACATGATATCATTAATAGACTACAATATAGAATCTATTGATGTTATCCTTTTTTTTTTAGTTGTTACATAATAAGTGTAGATATTTTTTTTCTTGTTAAGTTTTTTCCATAAGGTTTTCATTGCAAGAATTTAAATAAGTTCTGTTATAGATTCTGGTTTTTAAATGTGTAATGTTGATCATATCTTGTGATATCATAATCTGCTTTAATTTATTTTTCAATTATATTTGACTATTTTGTTGTACTATATTGGACTTGAGCTACTGTTTAAACCATGGGTAATTAATCCTGAAAACATCAACACGAACATATTCTAATTGTCCGTTTGGATCATAGGTTTTATTTGAATATTAAATTTCAAATGTAGAATTCAAATTATATATTTTTGAACTGTTTTTGTAAAAGGTAACATTTGAATAGTTTGAATGTAGAAAAAATGAGTGTGTTACGGATTTCTAAAAAGTAGAAATTTAAATTTGAATGAGTTAAATTGCTGTTAAATAGTAAAAAACTTACATACACTTAAATTTTTTTCCACTAACCAAACAACATATATAGTGTTGAAGTTAAATAAAAGCTATCGAAGGTGGTGAACTGAATGGACCTTAAACCGTTGCCAAAAGGGTTTTTTTTTTTTTTTAAAACATAATCTCTCTCCACCTAAACAAGTTGGATTGCAAAAGCACAGGAAAAAGTTGAGACATAAAATAAAGAAGTCTATAAAAATAAATAAATAAATAAACAAAAACCAAACAGACAAACACCATTAACAATTGAACTACATTTAGTAATAGAGTTAAATAATAAGTATTAGAGATGGTGATCCAAACAGATCATAAAATACTGTCAAAAGGGGTTTTTTTTTTTTTATTTAATCTCTCTTCACCTAAACAAGTTAGATTGAAAAGGCACAGGCAAAAGATGAGACACATAAAATAAAACACGTTCTAAAAGAAATAAATAAATAAAAACCAAACAAACAAACACCTTACCAAAAATATATATATAATATATACCGTTCCAGTACAAAATCTAATTCACACTAATAATTTATCCAAGAATCCGTCGATCCAACAGAGAAAATTAAGCCCAAAAATCTAACTTCAAGGGAAAAAAGTCATATTTAAATAAATGTTTGAATACAGAAAACAAATAAAATCTTTTTCTTATTTGGTTGAAAAAATCTTTTTTCTTTTGATTCTTAGCACTTGGCAACCTTTTTCATAAGAAGAGTGGTGAGGTTTTACCTTCCTAGAAGACTTAGTTGACACCAAAAGAGCAGAGACTATATTCAGACTATCTTCTTCTTCATTTCTTTGGAAACATAATTTGCTGATGACAGTGAAAGCAACACTAAGCATAAGCACCCCCAATTTGACAGCTTGCCCTACGAGGTGATATCTATCTAATTTAACTCACGATAAACTAACTCAAATCAACTCAACTTCATGACTGAGTTAACCCGCTCAACCAGAATTTTCACTGGGTGGGTTTGGGTTCAAATTTTGTTTGATTTAATTGTTGGCTCGGGTTGAGCATTGGATGGTAGGTTGAAATATTCCAAAGACCGACTCAACCCCACCCATCACTCTTAGCCATTTTCCCTTTTTTGCATCATCTCATCTCTCATATTGCCTAATAATGTACTTTAATATGCGGATTATTAATTTTAGCTCATTCTCACTTTACAACCCAAATTATAAAATTTCGAATTAGTCTAACTTAATCTCTTTTACTAAAATTCGGGTTAAAACATAAGGTAAAAAAACAAGATTAGGTGCTATCAAGTTTTTTTTTTTTTTCTTTTCATAAGTTTTTGCAAATATGCTAAACATGAACAGAAAAAAAAGGAGAAGTGTAGTAAAGTGACCGTTTTTTATATGTTTTTAATCTCTTCCTAGCTTCACACACCATTAATGGATGAAATGCTTCATTAAGACACCATTCCAAAATAAACCAGTATAGAATCATTATTTAACAATTCTAGGAGGTGAGTGACGGGGCAACGGTGCAAAACCCCTCTCTTTTGGGGAGAAGGGAATTTTCATATTATAGATCTATAGAGGTTTGAAATAAATAACAAAATTAGGTCAATGATTTTATTTTTTTATACACAAAGCAAGCTTGCACACACAAAAGTATGTCAAATGCCACGAATTATCTTCCAATCAGCAATTACATAGTAGTTGTAGCTTAGTAAAAGCCCATTTATAGGTCCACCAGTTCCTCCACCTAAAGGCTCTTGTGGTCTATCTATCTCTTGAGATGTGTGTGTAAAAGTATGTCAATGTTAGTAAATAGCATATCTAGGATTGAAACCGAATTACATCATATCAAACAAGTGAAAAATGCCCTCGAATAAAAGGCCAATATTCAAGACCCTATTCCATTTCGACATTCCGCATCTAAAAAATCTTAATCCCTACCAGAGCCTATTGTGTTTGAAACCCTATACGAGAAACCCCAAAATCTGACTCAATTTTAGCATTCAATCTTTTGGATTTGTCGAACACATTTTGTTCTTCTCTTTGAAAAATCGCTTGGTGTAGATGTATTAAAAAAAATGACTACTTCAATTGCAATGTTACCATTATAATGTTCATGAAGAAGGGCATAGTTATAATAAATTAGAAAAGAATGGTCAGCAATTAGGCTTTTTTTTTTTTTTTTTTTAAGCTGAAGGACACATGTCATTGAGAGAACATAGAGGGCAAGAAAGAGCGTGATAAAATAAGTGACCCTAGTATCATTGATCAACTGAATGAATTGGCATTGCTTTCAAGAGATCATGATCAGGGTGTAGAGTGTGACTCGTGAAGGAGGTGATAAAGTAAAGACTCATCAAACAGCTCCTTGGACAATGGGGTTCTAGGTTCAAGTCTTATCACATGCAAATTTCTAATAGATATTTCTATATCCATATATTAATGCGAAACAGAATCAATAACTACTGAAATTTTTTTTATGTATGATTATTAGTATACTATGAATTTTATTGCATGGTTATAAGCTACTCTGCCAAAGAGGATCTTCTCAAAGTCATTCAAGAAAGAGAACAAAAACCCGACAAAGGATTGGATACACTACTACAAAATAAAGATTCGACGACGGTTTTTAACCGTCGTTGTAACAAATAGACGACGGTTTTCTAACCGTCGTCGAATCCATAGTCGTCGTATCTTCAAGATATGACGACGGTTTTTTAACCGTCGTGTAATGAAGAAAATGGGATAAACAGTAACAGTAAAGAACATACCACGACGGTTTTTTTCAAAAAAACCGTCGTGGTAATTCAAATTACAACGACGGTTTAAAACGAAACCGTCGTGGTATCCGACGGGATACAAAAAAACCGTCGTGGTAATTCAAATTACAACGACGGTTTAAAACGAAACCGTCGTGGTATCCGACGGGATACCACGACGGTTTACACCGACACCGTCGTGGTATCCCGCCGGGATGCCACGACGGTTTTACCTCGAAACCGTTGTGGTATCCCGGGATACCACGACGGTTTTACCTCGAAACCGTCGTGGTATCCCGGGATACCACGACGGTTTACGTCGAAACCGTCGTGGTATCCCTTGGAATACCACGACGGTTTACGTCGAAACCGTCGTCCGTTTCGTTGTAAACCGTCGTGGTATCCCTGTCCGTATACCACTTTGGCTTCAAGCATTAACATGTCGGCACAAGGGATACCAAGAAACAAATACAAAAATTTCGCTGTAAACACAATCTGTAATCCATTATTAATATATTACAAAATTGATTTATATATATAGATTTCAGTCAATATTGAATAAACCGCATTACACGATATATAGGGCCCAACGTCTTCCAATCATTGTCTTATTCCTCTTCCCACCAACGTCTTCCAATCATTAAGTGCCCTAACAATTTGACAATTACCGAAACAATTACAACAACAATTATTATATGCATAGCCTAAAAAATTATTAACATGCCAAAAAACTTACGTCGTAATTAGGGCCGAACCGAATAGGAGAGAGGAAGTTACGACGGCGAGGAAAGAGAGAGACGGTGGCGACTGCACCAAATGAGGCGAGCCGAGCAAATATATAGGGCCAAACGAGGAGGCGCGGGCGAGAACAAGAGAAAATCCACCAAGATTCCAAACGAGGCAATGGTGGAGGCAAGGCTATGAGCAGAGAGAAAATGGATGGAGCAAAATATCAAACCTTAAAGAGAGAAGTTGGAGGGAATGTGGGACATTTTTTTATATATATAAGGAGCCAAATATAGACAGCAAAAAGCGCGCACGCTTTCGGGCAAGAGTTTCAAAAAAAACCAAAAATTTTGAAAATTTTGACGCCTCGTAGATTCCGCCTCTAAACGACGACGGTTTATAGGAAACCGTCGTCGTTTCTACTAAAACGACGACAGTTTATAAAAACCGTCGTCTTTTCTTGAAAAACGACGACGGTTTTAACTATGAAACCGTCGTCGTTTTCTGGCGCTCAACCCACGAAACGACGACGGTTTCCAGGAAAAACCGTCGTCGTTTTTAATTCAAACGACGACGGTTTCGCCTAGCAACCGTCGTCGTTTCATGTGGATGCAACTAGGAAACGACGACGGTTTCCCATACGAAACCGTCGTCGTTTCAACAAATTCATTTGTGAAACGACGACGGTTTCGCCAATGAAACCGTCGTCGTTTCTTTATAAAACGACGACGGTTTTCTTCGCGAAACCGTCGTCGTTTCTCATTTTTTCTTCAAGAAACAGAGCAAAGAGTATTCAATCCTTTAATTTGTGAAGCTAAAGATATATACTATGGAATTTATTTCTTGAAAAAAAAAAAAAAGGGAGAAACGATTTTCAATATCGAATGATTCTTACAAAAAAAATAGAAAAGACTTTCATAGCCTACGGAGCTCCACTATGGCATTGGAAGAAGCCTTCTCATGTTTGACTATCTTCCTAACTACGGATCGCAAGGAAGGAGTACCATAAAAGACGGTCATCTTCTGCAAAGCTTCTGCAGTCTTTAGAAAGTACTTTACCAGCTTTAATTCGTTCTTTCCTCGACTCGTGATCAGCTCGATATCTACAAACTTCAAATTTTGCAAAAACGAGACACCTTGCGATTCCCTTCGTCCCACTGGTCTCATTTTCTACAGTACCAAGAAGTATATCAGCAGACTGATCAAGAAAATGGTTAGAATGAAAACTAACATTGTATTCGAGGAAACTGATAATGTTATACGCATATACCCTTCCAGTTGTGGAACATAGTGTTGTAAATCTTCCTACGAAAAGCTCATTCAACTGAGGCATTCCGTGCAAAAAGGATGCCACAATTGGCACTAGATCATCTCTGGCATGTCCAATAATTGTGCAGAGCGTTTCCAAATTTGGAAACAGAATTGGCTGATAACCAAGTTTACACAGTTCCTGCAACAAAATTGATTATAAACATGAAACAAACCTATATTTGAAGCATAAATTAGACATTCGAAGACAAACTCATAACTATTTCTAATTTCGAAATGCAATTCAACTATGTGGCAACATCACAATCAAAGTGCATTTCTGTCTATTTTGTGGCTGCGATCATGCACACCAATCACGCCAAATTCCTTCTGCCACTAGATGGAAATTAGGCTAGAGATTAATTAAACAAGAGAAAAGATAATTTAAGCTAGCAAACAAAAATTTCACTTTATAGGATATTGATCAATAAATCCTAATCGTGTATAAAGAGTGTGTAATATAGCACCTGATTGGTGTCACTCCCAGGCCGAATTAATTTTCTACAGTACAATAGAATTCAAGAACTTAAATGACAGATTCTGAAGATTTACCAAATTGAGAGAGGTTTAATTTACCTGCATAGAATCTTCAGTCAAAACTAGACATTTGATGTTGCCAGCCACAGCACGAAGAACAGGAACTAGGTTCTTATCAAAAGAGGGTTTTGGTTCCGTTAAATGCCAAGCCGCACACGCAAAAGAAGCAAGTTTTGGAGCAGAAAACTGTAGCTCACAGTTATTTGGTAAATTGGCTGTCCAGAGTAAACACAAAAGTGCAAGTTCTGCGGCAGAGAGGTGAAGATGTACGAGGTCATCTGTAAACTGAACAACCAAAACTTTCAGAGAGGAGCTGTTGATGGTGACACGCTCTATCCCCCTTATATCAAGAAGAAATAATTCCTCAAGGGATTTGCAGTAGGAAGAAACCAATTCGCCAATGGAATTGTTGATTCGAACAGATGTCATCTTTAAGCACTTGAGAGATGAAAATCCAGAAGTTCCGCCAATCAAAGATGGAATCTTTAGAATGCCAGTTCCGTTGGTGAACGTCATTATAAGAGACTCCAAGGATTTGGAACAAAAGAGACTAAAAGGAAACACAAAATCCGATCCACTCTTAAGGTTGACATCAAGATCAAGTCGTCTGAAGTTGCATATGACTGCATTATGCAACCACGAGAGAACACGATACTCTTCTTCAGCGAAATTAAAGCTGCTTTCCAGGCACCATCGGATGTAACAATCTTGAGTATCCATCTGTTCGATATGGAATGACATCAAAAGACAAGGACGGGGCCGATATGCAGAGTTGTCTACATCTTTTTGAAACAGCACTCAGTCGAGAAATGTCTTCCATTTCCAGAAAGGAAACAACTTTATGGGCAACAATGTCCGGAAGATGGCTGAACCGATCAATACCTGCCCTTCGAGACTTGGACCTAGTTTCCATATTCCTACAGGACACTCATTGGACAGAAAGCGTCTCTTGGGATCAAGATTCAAAAAGAAAACAAAGATATGAAGATCATAAAGTTCATTTTGTTTTCCAATTGTCTACGAAATAACAAATTCAAGAAAGCCATCACCAAGAGACACTAAAGAGTAGAACTTACAAACCACAGATAACAATTTAGTATCTCTTTCTACATATGTGTGTGTGTGTGTGTGGCTAAACCACTTGGGATTGCAAAAGCATGAACAAAAGATAATACAACTGTGCCTATATAATCTGGAGACATTCTTGTAAACAATCACACATAAAAACACATTCTAAGTACAACCAAAAGTGAATTCAAATGAGGGAAACAAACAAACAAACAAAAACCCAGATATTTAATATCGCAAATGTAGGCAACAAATTTCAACCCGTCGCCAACCCTCCACAAAACCCAATTCACAGTTTCATAATTTACACCAGTCTGTCGATCCAACTTAACCCCAGAAAATCAAACTCCATGAAAACCCGTGAAAGAAAATTGAAGAAATAACAAAATGGAGAAGAAAAACAGAGCAATGGCAAGAATGAAAAAGAGAGACAAACAAGAAGCGTTGTGAGGACTTACCGTTCTTTGTCAAGTGTAATCTGAGAAACCCAGAAGAGGAAAATAAATCTTCGGCAAGTTCAGTACTCGGAATTTCAAGAACTAAGCGTAACTATATCTTCTTTATTTTTTCTGAAATCTTTCGTCTTATATTTATATGTTTTGGTTATGCTACTAGTGAAACTGTGAAAGGAACACCAATAGATCACACCCATTTTCTCTCTCGCAAGTTGCCAATGCCATGTCATCGCATTGAGCAATGAGCTAGAAGTTTCTTTTTGGTTTGATAGAAAATCTAGAAGTTTCTTTCTCTTGTATTTTATTTTTTCAAAAATTATTCTTTTGATAAATATACCAAGTTTGAAAAAAATAATAATAATAAATTTACTTCTAAATATAATTGATTGTTAATTGATCAATATTTATTCATGTTTAGCTAATATTAATTAATGATTTATAAAAATTTTCTAATATTATTAATGATATATTGGTTAATTATTCATCTTAATTATTGCCAACTTATGGTTGCAAGCATAGTTTAGTGATAATTTTACACATGATTTCATCAAAAGATATAAAATTTGAATCTTCTCACCTCCAATTTAAATATATATATACCAACTATTCTTTTAATTAAAAACTATTTGACCATTTTTAAAGGATTGATCACCGTACCTTAATTTTTACCATGAAGGGTCCTGTTATGGCTAAAATAGAGAACAATAACATTGCAAACAAGATAAGCCTTAGGCGGCCCTCCTGGCTTTAATGTTGTCACATTCTTTACAGATTAATGTTTGCTATTTTAGTATTGTCATAGAGACTTATATCAGTAAACTATCTTCTAGGATTATTTGATTTATGCTGATCCTCCTCTATATCTTCTATCTAACTATTTGAGATTCTCGTAGGGAAATTTAGAAAGAAACATGTTTCTAAAACTATGAAATTTATGAAATTCATACGATAAGTTATAATATTGCATATGATCTATCTTGTTATGAACTTAACGGAAATAGAGGTAGAAGGTTTAATACCGACATTTTTTAATTATTAGAGAGTTTGGAAGTCATTTGACCAATTTTTTTAAGAGTTGATTACACTGACATCATCTGTATTTTACTGAAATTAGAGATGCCCCTCTGTTAGTTGACCATTAGTTTGACCGTTAAATATAGATAAAATACCGAAAATGTCCCTCCTTGTGTTAGAAAGTATTTTCAATTATATATAGAAATTTTAAATTGACATTTTTGCCCTTATTTAGCATAAATTGAGTTTTTTTTTTTTCCCCCAAAGGGAATGATAGAGTGGAAAATATTGAGTTGGTGACCTTAGTTTATTAAATGGAGAGTAATTTTGTTCAAGATAAACATAACATTATTTTGTAATCATAAAACGGTGTTTTAAGGGGAAAATATATATTCTATTAGAAAAGCATACGACAAAACTTGATCGTGTAAATCTCTTATTAATGGCTCTCTAATTTTTAAATGGTATATATGTATATTATCCAACAAATATAATATTCAAGTAACAAAACAAAATTTTTATTAAGATGGACTTTTGATATTTTATCTATATTTAACGGTCAAACTAACAATCAACTAACAGAGGGGGTGTCTTTGTAATTTATTTAAAAGTTAGGGGTGTTAATGTTATTTGTTTTGGTCAATAAGGTGTCTCTGTAATTTCAGTAAAATATAGGGAGTGTCAGTGTAATTAACTCTTTTTTTTTAACATGGACTAAAGTGTCGCCGAGGGTAGAGTTTGAGGACTATTCGTGTCAATCATCTCTTTTTTTTTTTTTTTGAAGAAAATTATTTCGATCCCTCAAAAAACAATAGTATTAGCCTAATAATATGTGATAATAAAATAGTTAGAATTACCTAATAATAATAATAATAATAATATAATTTATGTTAAAAACATGAGGAATGGGGATTATGACTTTTGTTACAAACATATAGAAAAAGATCACATAAAGGTACTTAATGTCTTCTTTTAGTCTATTTTTAATTAAAACAAAAGCACACAGAGCAAAATATTTTTGTTAGTGGCATTAACAAAAGAAAAGGCAATGATAATTGCGGCTGGAAACGAACAGGCCTAAAACTATTAACATAACCTTGCCCTCTTTCCGTCCATTCCCTACTCTCTCTAATATGATCCGTATCTTCCATATGTAGATGAGAAATACAAAGGGGAATCGTCACTTGGTACACCCCGGCCTACGTTCATAGCCTTTGTAAAATCTGCCTTGCTTGTAGTATAAAAGGTTGCTTATGGCACTGGCTAGAGGAGCCCTTTATTGATGGGCTGACTTTCAATCTAGAGATCATGAATGAGAAGTGTTAGCAAGTTTCACTATAGGATTGGCTAAAATTTTGTATTAGAGTCAACACCAAAATCCGTTGTAAAAAATAAATCAAATAAACAAATAAAACATTTTCTACTTGTTCCCAAAGGATCCGATGAGATTTTTTGCTCCGATGAGAGTGATCCATTTATTGGCCTATCAGTTTCATCATAGTTTCAATGTTTCTAGTCCCATCCTTGCCGGATTTTATGGAGAGATGGTCGAGAAATGGGACAGCCATGGCCAGATTTCCAACTGATCGATCTTTTCATGAGCTTCATTGAACGAATAGCGTTGCTTTCGGCGATGGCAAACAACGTGATATGCATCTACAAGTACATTCGCTACAAGGGCAATACCATTTATGGAAATTTGTGGTTGCAATCACATTATGTTTTCGAACTCCATTCATTTTTTGTGAAAATTCAATGGCGTGATGAGTTTAAAAAAAAAAAATTTCAAATCTTGTAGCTTGCAAATTTCTAGATGAATACTTCTACCAAACAAGATTCTATATCAATATAGTTTTCCAATGTACTATTACTTATTCCATGTTTGTAAGCTATTTCGCCAATATTGAGTGTTTTCTGTGTGTAATGATTTCATGTTTCATGATGTTTGAACTTTTCTATCACCTCCTTCCTAACCAAACCCAATATTCAAGAAAGATAACAGAAACTTCGACAGATGGTTGAATAAAATAGACTGAGTTCTAAATACTTATAAATGCCAGATAAATATGTTCATTCCAAGAGACAAGTTAAGAAGCTGTCCCAAAGCTATATCTTACAGAAAAAAAAAAAAAAAAAAAAATCCACCAAAAAAGGAACAAAAAAACACTAACAAGGATTTGTCTATTGCAAAAAATCATTTTTAGCAACAGAAGTCTCATGTGTCGGTTAATATTTTCTTTTCATGTATCTTTTGTTTCGAAGGAGAAGCATTAGAGATTATCTCCATGCTTGAGCAAGTACTACCTTGTAATATCGAAATCGTCATCTCTTCCTTAGAGCTATCATTGCAAGAAAGACAGCAAAGACTATAAAATCCTTCAATTTGTGAAGCTCAAAAGATTTATGATATTCAATAGCGAATGATTCTTACAGGAAAATAAAATGACTTTTATAGCTGAAGGAACTTCAGTTTGGTATTGGAAGAAGCCTTCTTATACTGGATTATTGCTTTCCTAACTTTGGATCGCAAAGGAGAAGCATACAAGACGGTCATATTCTGCAAATCTTTTGCAGTCTTGAGAAAGAACTTTATCAGCTCTAAATCATTCTTCCCTTGACTCGCGAGCTCGATCGTGACATCTTTCAAATTTTGCAAAAACATGACATCTAGTGGTTCCCGTCGTCCAAGGGCTCTATCATCTTCCTGCAGTCGCCAACAAGTAATATCAGCAGAACTATCAAGAAAATGGTCAGATTAAAAAAATAAATAGAGAAAATTACTGTATTTGAGAGAAAATATAATGATAAATGAATACCACTCGGTTTATGTTGGTGTAAAACACACGCTTTCTTATGAAAAGAGTATGCAAAATCGGCGTTCTTTCCAAAAAGTATATCAAAATTGGCAAGGGGTCGTCACTGGAACCGGTAATCCATATTTGTAATACTTGCAAATTTGTGAACAGAGTTGGCAGAAGACCAAGTCTAAGCAGTCCCTGCAGCATTATTATTAAGGCCAATTATATTAAAAACATTAAATAAAGGAATACTTGAAGCATAAATTCGATATTCAAAAGCAAACACATAACTATTTATTATTTCTTAATGCAATTCAACTATGCATAATCAAAGTGCATTTCCGTCTGTTCTTCAGCTGTGATCATGCACCAATCACGGCAAACTCTTTGCACAACCATATTGAAATTAGGCTAAATATGAATTAAACGACTTTATATGAATGTAGAGCTGAATTTCCAAGAGATGCATATAGTGATTGTAATATTGCACTTTATTTGTGTCACCACAAGCTGTGACAGTCACCAGTCCCTATAAGAAAAGGATAAGTTGTGTAATCCTACATTATTTGGAATAGATATATGATAGTTTATAAGTAAAAAGACTACCTTTTATTAGTATGAGGCCTTTTGGGGTGAGGCCAAGAGTAAAACCATAAGGGCACAGAATCCAAAACGAGCAATATCTTATCAAAGGGAGGCATGGGTCATTATACAAGCCAAATTGAATTTCACAAAATAAGACCTTCTAGAATTTTAATGGCAGAGTCTGAACATTTACCGAATTGACATAAAGGTTAAATTTACCATTATAGAATCATCACTCAGACCTAGACCTCTGATGTTGGCAGCTACAGCATGAAGAACGTGAAATAGGTTCTTATCAAAAGAGGGTTTTGGTTCCGTTAAATGTTCAACCAAATACGCAAATACTTCAAGCGTTGGAGCAGAAAGCTGTAGTTCTCTGTTGTCTGGTGAATCGAATGGCCAGGCTAAAGACATAAATGAGAGTTTTTCTGTGGAGATGTGAAGATGTGAGAGGTCATAAGGTAAATAAATCCGCAAAACTTTCAAAGAGGAACTTGTGATGCTGATGCTTTTAATCCCCCTTATCTCTGTAAGAGATAATTCCTCAAGGGATTTGCAGTACGAAGAAATCCATTCACCAAAGCGCTCTTCAATTCTAACAGATTTCATCTTTAAGTACTTGAGAAAAGACAATCCAGAAGTTCCGCCAATAGAAGATGGAATCTTTAGGATGCCAGTTCCATTAATGAACCTCATCGTAAGAGACTCCAATGATTTACAACGAAAGAGACAAGACGGCAACACAAAATCCGATCCGCGCTTAAGGTTGACATCAAGAACAAGCTGCTTAAAGTTGCACATCACAGCATTATGCAACCACGAGAGAACACGATACTTCTCCTCAGCAAAATTAAAGCTGCTTTCCAGACACCATTGAATGTGACAATCTTGAGTATCCATTCCTTTGCGTAGAAACAAAAGCCTTTCGAGATAGTTCATTAACTGAGCCCGTTTACGTTCATCTGTTCGATATGGAATGACATCAAAAGACAAGGACGGGGTCGATATGCAGAGTTGTCTACATCTTTTCGAAACAACGCTCAGTCGAGAAATGTCTTCCATTTCCAGAAAGGAAAGAACTTTATGGGCGACATCGTCGGGAAGACTGCTGAATCTGTCAATTCTTGCCCTTCGAGACTTGGACCTAGTTTCCATATTCCTACAGGACATACATTGGACAGAAAGCGTCACATTTGAAGAGATTTAAATTTCAATTTGTTTTACTATTGTCTACAAGAGAACAAATTCAAGAAACACTAAAGAGTAGCACTCACAAAACCATGGATAATTAATATATATATATATATATAGCTAAACATGTTGGGACTGCAAAAGATGAACAAAAAGATATGGAACCGCGCCTTAATAATTTACAGACATTCTTATAAACAATTTTACATAGAAACACATTCTAAATACAACCAAGAGTAGATTCAAATGAGGAGGGAAACAAACAAACAAACAAAAACCCCTTTCAAAGTTTTATAATTTATAAAAATTACCAAAAAAAAACCCCCAAAAAATTAAATTTCATGAACACCCATGAAAGAAAAGTGAAGATATAACAATAATACGATATGGAGAAGAACAACAGAGCAATGGCAAGAGTGAAAAGAAAGACAAACAAGAAGAGTTGCGAGGTCTTACCGTTCTTTGTCAAATCTTCTCTTAGACACGCAAACGAGGAAAATGAATCTTCGACATGTTCAGTAATCGGAATTTCAAGAAATAAGCGTAACCGTCTTTTTTTTTTTAATATTTATGTTTGGCTATTACGATTTTTTTCTTTTTTTTTTTTTTTTTTTTTTTTTGTGAATGGTTCTTACGTTTTAGAATCTATGGTGTTTTTATTTTTTATTTTTAAATGTAAATATGTACCCTAATCATACCATCCTAATACATTTATATATATCAATATTATATTTGTTATAAAAGTATGAAAATTAATATTATTTTACTTTATATTCTGATAAATTATGTTATTTCTAAGGTTATTTTTACTTTTTGTCATTATTATTATATATTGTAAATTGTAAAAGTAACCCCTATATATATAATCATGACGTACGAGAATTTTTAGTATTTAAATAATAAAAATAAAAATGTTTTAATAATTGTATGAGATAATGATCAATAAAAATCAGAAGTGAAATTTGACAGCGACTATAACTTGTTGTAAATTTACCATAAAATTTAACATATGATAAATTTAATTTAAAAGATAATAATATATTAGAGAACTTTTTTTTATTCATATATAAAAATTTACTATTGACTCGTTAATTTAGCATTATATTAGAACTACTCTCATGTATTATCAAATTGTCATGTCATCACCATGAGAGAGAGAGAGTGAATGCTTGATAGGTATTCGAGAAGTCTCTTTTCCTTGTCCTTTTTTAATTATTGTTTTGATAAATATACTAAAGTTTTGGGGAAAAAAAACCATTATATTTTTAAAGATGGTCTTTTTTTTTTTTTTTGTTGATACTAAGATGATCCATTATAATTGATTAATATTCATCAGAGTTTAGTAATTACAAATATAGTCTAACAATAATTTTACACATAACTACATTACAAGTTATAGAATTCAAATCTTTTATTCCCTGACCGAATCTGATTGATCATTTTAAGGATAAATTCGACATTTGCTCTCAAATTTTAGGTCTTACCATAAAATGTCCATGAATATGAATTTGCAACATATGTTCCCCTCAATTTTTGAAACGTTTGCCAATTTTTCCCAGCTATTACTTTTGTTATCGGAAATTGAAGACAATTTTCACGTTTGCTCCCTGAACTTTGAACCTTACAAATTATCTCTTTAACTTTGATATGTTAACAAACTTTTCCCTTTTATTAAAATTTTTTTCCCCTCTATTAGTTTTGTTAATGGAAATTGAGGACAATTTCACATTTGTTCCCCAAACTTTGAACTTCACAAATTGTCTCCTGAACTTTGACGTGTTAACAAATTTTTCCTTTTTATTAATTTTAGGAATGGAATTTTCACATGTCAACACATTAAAACCCGAAAACCTAACCAAAATAATGTAAAATGATAATTCTGTCCCCAACAACAAAGATTTATAGCAAAACTAAAGAAATAAAATAATAATTAAGATCTGGTAATTTAAGCCTTGCTTTTGTGAGCCTTCACTTCATTCCTTTAGTCTTTTCAAATGTACTTGAATCTTAAGTCTGCAGTCATATCTTGCCCCCCAGTGTAGTGACCGGTTCCATGTTTTCCATGAATTTCATCAGTTCTAGCAGGCTCAAGTGCCTGCTCATCCATCTTCATTCCAAAGACAAAAATTTTTCAATAATGAGTGAATGTAACTGCTTTGGTTCACAGTCAATAGCTCTTTAGCCCTTTCTAGCTGAGCTTTATAAAGCTTTAAGAGAGAATAGGGAGTAAGGGGAGCCATTGCTTCATTATAAATTTGAGCGCGCCGGACCCTCTTCCTTCTCCTACAGAGCCCTGAGAAAGTCACCGGCGGCAAGTTAGTGCAGTTCTCATGCTGCTAATTTGGCCCTATGCTAATTGAAGAGCTTCTTTTTTTGGTCTAGGATTCTAAATAAAAATCAAATCAAAAGAATTGACTGGACGAGAACTAGAAGCAGTCATCGTTCGGCAGCCGGTAGGTAGTATTATTTTCTCAGTAAAAATGATGTCTTACTTGTTCAATGAGTAAAAGGCTTACTTTTTTAAAAAATTGTGTTCTTTGAATTTTTTTTTTTTTTTTTTGTTTTAAATGAAATCAAATAGACAAATAAAACATTTTCTACTTGTTCCCAATAAGTTGCTCCGGCGAGATATTTTGCTGGCAGTAGACTCCGATGAGATTGATCCCCTCCTTGTTTCAGCATAGTATTCATTTTTTGAAGTCTCATCCTTGGCGGATTTATGCACAGATGGAAGAGAAATGGAACAACCATGGCTAGATTTCCGATCGATTGATCTTTTTATGAGCTTCAGTGAACGAATGACGTTGCTTTCGGTGACGGCAAACAACTTAAAATGCATCCACAAGTACGTTCTCTACAAGGGCACACCATTTCTAGGAATTTGTGGCTGCGATCACATTATGTTTTGGAGCTCCAGTTACGACAAATTTCACTTTCTCTTGAGCTTTAGACCTTGTCATAAAATACCTCCTGAACTACAATTTGTGACAATTTAAGCAAAAGACAAGATATCAATCATCTATCAAGCATGCGAATAGGTGAAAAAATGAGCTTCATGCGGACCAAGAGGGAAAAACGGGTCGTAAAAAGACACTATGTGGACCTACTCATGAGCCATGAACCTAAGCCCAACCGACCTGTCATATGCGAGACACGACAGACCATGGGGTGTTCCGTTTAGTCCGGCTCACATTTACAGCTCTAAGTTATTTAAAATAAAAAAAGGTCTGCGCATCAAAAGTAAATATTTTCATTGTAAGAGGCAAGATATTAAGCTGTAACAAAAGCTTAAGCTTGCACCAACTATGTTGTCTCTCTTGACAAAGTAGGAATAAGCAAGTCTCATGAATTAGTCATCTTTATATATATATATATATATATACATATATATATATATGTATATATATATATATATATATCTATGTGGTTTCAAAGAAGGTAGAAGAGATGATCTGCATGCTTGAGCAAGTACTACCCTGTAAACACAAAATGTACTTCTCTTCCTTGAAAGCTTGATTGTTACCAACTTCAAAATATGGATTAAAATCAATGTAAGAAACACAGCAAGTGTAAATTAGCCTTTAATTTTTGGATCTAAATCCAACACTGGAAAAGGGAAAATACAGTATTCAATCGCAAATTATTCTTACACGAAAATAAAAGGACGACTTTCATAGCCGGCAGAACTCCAGTTTGGTATTGGAAGAAGCCTCCTTTTGTCGGAGTATATTGTTCGTGAATTCAAATCGCAAGGGATGATTATGCCAGATGGTCATCTTCTGCAAATATTTTGCAGTCTCGAGAAAGGACTTTATCAGCTCGCATTCGTTGTTCTCTTGATTCGTGAGCTTGATTGTCACAATCCTCAAATTTTGCAAAACCGAGGCATCTTGCGGTTCCCATTGTCTCATGGATCTATTTTCTTCCTACATTGTCAACAAGTACATCAGCAGAACCGTCAAGAAAATGGTCCAACGAAAATATCATAATGTATTCGAGAGAGGAGAACACGATAAGAATACCCGTCCATTTGCGTAAGCGTGACTCATCATACGCTTGATTGAAAAGCGAATGCAATTGCCGCGTTCCTTCCAAAATGGATGCCACAGCTGGCACTAGATTGTTGCTGGCACACGCAATACGTATGCATATTGCTACTAAATTTGGGAACAGAATTGGTAGACAACCGAGTTTAAGCAGATCCTGCAACATTATCATTAAGGCTTAGTATTATGAAAAGCATGCGATAACATCAATATTTGAAGCACATTTTAGACCTTCACACCGATCACACAATATTTCTTTCGATAACTTGACGGAAATTAAGCATCAGATTAGATAAAAACAGTAACGCTGATTACGACAGCATCATAACAAACACATTATTCACTTTCTACAATGCGGAACTAAATTTCGTATTCAAGTACATATTATACAAAGCAAAGAAATACTAAATTGAGATAGACAGTCATCTTAATCCTTTCAAGAAGCGACTTAACTTACGAGTATAGAATCATCGTTCAGGACTAGAGCTTTGATGTGTCCAGCAACAGCCTGAAGAATATGAACTAGGTTCCTATCAAAGGGGATTATTATTGGTTGTTCTATTCTAAGTTCAGCCAAATACGCAAATATTTCAAGATTCGGAGTAGAAAGTTGTAGTTCTCTGTTGTTTGGGAAATTGAACGTCCAGACTAATGTCATCTGTTGCAAGCTTTTCTGCAGAGACACGAAGACGTACGAGGTCAAACGGAAAAGAAATATCCAAAGTTTTCAGAGAGGAACAGTTGATGGTGATGCTCTTTAATCCGCTTATCATTAGAAGAGATAATTCTTCAAGGGATTTGAAGTAGGGCGAAAACCAATGGCCAAACGACTCGTCCACTAGAACAGCATTCAGTTTTAAGTACTTGAGACAGGAAAATCCGGTGGTACTACTAATAGAGAGCGGAATCTTGAGAAAGCCAATTCCATTGCTGAAAGTCAGTGTAAGAGACTCCAAGGAAGTACCACGGAAGAGACTAGACGGCAACACAAAATCCGACGCACTTTTAATCGTGACATCAAGAACAAGCCACTTCAATTTGCATGACACAACATTATGCAACCACGAGAAAACGCGATACTCCTCTTCAACAAATTCAAAGCTGCTATCCAGACACCATATATCGGACGTGACAATCTTGAGTATCCATCCCTTTGCGTAGAAGCAAACGCCTTTCAATCGATGTAGTTCATTAGCTGAGCTCGTTTAAACGGATTACGTCTATAAGGAATTACATCCAAAGACAAGAATGACATCGAAATGCAGAGTTGTCTACATCTTTTCCAAACGACACTAAGGCGAGAAATTTCTTCCATCGAAAGAAAGGAAACAACGTCTTTATGGACAACTTCGTCTGGAAGGCTGCTGAATCTGTCGACGCCTATCCGTGCGTGGAGACTTGGACAAGAACAAAAGGTGAACAAAAAGCGTCTCTTCGGGATTAAGAAAAATAGAAAATTAAAACAAACATTTGACGTGTCAAAACTTTGCATTCTCTTCCATTTTTTGCCGAAGAACAAATGCAAGAAACAACCACCAAAGGAAAATTCGGATACATTCCTTTCTCTCATTTCCAATACCATGTGGGTCTCACTTAATTACTTTTTTTTTTTTTTTATCTTTGAGTAAAACAAATGAATAGGGAAAAGTGAAGGGTTCAGAGTCTTCGTGCCTGACTGGAGGGAGAGCTGGAAAACACGTTTCTAAAAAAAAAAATATTATCTTTTTCCTTAAAAGTCTAATTTTTTTTTTAAGACAAATTTAAAAGTTCATAATTTTATTATGTTAAATTAAAATAAGATTTTTTTTATTGCATAGAATTTTGAAAATAACGAAACAAAATTTATATTTCTATTCTTTCTGAACACATAACATTTTTTCACTCTAAACAATTTTTTTCAACTGAACACATATTTTTAACAACAAAACTCAATTTAACTTAACTCTAATTAAAATATCTCAAAAATTCCGGCTCTAATTATCCCTCCAAAGAGGCTCTTAGGCTTTTGAAACTGGAGTGATTTTCTTGCAAGTTAATAAAATGAACGCCCCAAGGAACCCGTACCAATAAAACCAAATAAAAAGGCGTCCCTTTTTTTTTCTATTTTCTTTTTTAATAAAGGGAAAGCATAAACAACCAACAAGACAGGAAAACACACATAACACACATGAAACAGAGTAAAAGTGAATACATGAAAAACAGAGCAGAGAAATGGCAAAGATTGGAAGAGAGACAAAAACATAGAACGAGTTGAGAGTTGGAGAGCTCTTACTTTCCTTTGTCAGATGTACTTCTCTGAGAACAGAACAGATACCCAGATCCAATATTTTGTAGATAAGAAAAAATAAATAAATAAAAATCTTCGTTTTTTTTTTTTTGGTGTGATTTTTAATATTTGGGAGTCCGGTGAAAGTGACGCTAAGATCATGGTGTCATTTTTTTCTCCTAATAAATAAAATCGACCGCTCAAGAACGCTAAAACTTTAGACGCTTGCGTTTCCACTTTTTTGCGTCGCCTCAACTCTCAAATTGCCAATATTTTCCAAAAGGGATTAATGAACCCGGAGTTAAATGTCTTATTATAGTTTAACGTACCATTAACTATTTTGTTTTTAATTTTAATTACATTTTTAGAAAATTATAGCTAATTGCATATTTCATTTTATACGTGTCTTTAAAGTTTATAACCAGTTTTTTAAAAGACAATAAATTATAATATATATTTTTACTAAATCTTTAGATTTTCTTAAATTTTCTAAAAAAATTCAGATTTACAATTAATTTTTAACAATTTTATGTGCATATTTTCATGTTAGAGTGAGAAGTGGAAGGTCTTTTTTGATATTATATGATCATAATTTTGATTATATTATTTATTATTATGTTTAAATTTTTATACTATAATTTACTATTACTCTTTTAAAAAATGTTATTTTACTCTTTATTCAATCTTCCTACATTTATTTTTTATTTTTTTTCTAATTATATTAGGAAAAATTAGATTAGGTCGTTGGTTTTGGTTGTTCAATTTAGGATGCGTTTGGTGTACCAGTTTGAAATTAAATGTTAGAGTTTATTGATTTTTTAAAATCTAGTTATAATTTTTGTTGATCTTTCAGGAAAAAAAAAAAGGGGACAAAAATTAATATGAAAAACTTATATCCATACAGGTTGACCAAATGCATGCTTAATAGATGATTGAAGTTTTTTCTATTTAGCAAAATGATCGTTTGTTATTTTTTCTAGATTTAATTAATCAATAATTGACCATAAAAATTGGTGATTGACATTATTGATGAAATTAATAATATTATGCAGTCAATTATATTAATCATTTAAGAAAATTGATAGACCCTTTAAAAAAAATGGACTTTCAACTAATTTTTAAAAACTTTGATCATTTGTTAAAAAAATAAATTCTTTTAAAAAATATTATTTGGCTCTCTCTATCCCTTATGTTAGATCATCTCTGATACATTGGGCCCGTTTGGTTGGTGAGTTTAAACTCACCACCGTCAACTAAATTTTTATCTTTTTCCCCAAAAGTTTTTTATCTTTTCTGAAAAAATCAACAAAAATCACTATTTAAACTTACAAATCTTAATTCAAACTCAAATACTAAACACCCTTAGAAGACCCTGGCCAATCTATGTCGCCAGGTTGATGAACGTCAATGCCGAAGGCATTGTAAATTGATCTACGTGCATCGTGAAACATATCCTTTGTCCTAAGTCCGAACGACTGTCAATCGCTGGTCTGCAATATTCACACTGGCCCACAAACACAAATTCTCGCCATGGAATAAAATGCCACAGTACTCCAAAGACTCAAATATAGCAAATCATTTGTTTATATATCAGTGTCATATTTTTTATTGAAAAAGTGTGAAAAATAAAATTATCCAATTTTTATACTTCATTATATGTAATATACTAATATTGTTTCTAATATTATATTTATTTTTTAGTATCATTATTAGTTTTTGAAACTCATAAAAGTACTTTTATATTTAAATAAATTTAAAATAAAAATATGAAACTTAGATAATTAGATCATTGTTAATCAATGACTAATCACTCTTAATCAACAAAAGATACATGTTAACATTAATCAATCAGATCGACTACTTTTGATTACTGATTTTAAAATGGCCATTACTACAGTCATCAATTCCTATAAGAAAATGATAAACTCTTCAGTCCTACATCACTTATGAATTGATATATGTGACGGTTCATAAGTAAAAAGACTACCTCCTATTGGTATAAGGCCTTTTGAAGTGAGTCTAAGATCAAAACCATGTAAGTACAAGGTCCAAAATAGACATTATCATACCAAAGGAATGCATCTGTCATTTCAAATAGTATAAGAGCCTATATCCAATAAAAATTATGGTCAACGAGGATGTTGGACCCCAAAAGAAAGGGTGATTTTGACA